>CM064896.1:3445450-3752950 GCA_030347415.2 Decapterus maruadsi
GCTGCCTCACACACAAACACAAACACATTAATGGGCCAAAATAAACCACATCCAGCTGTGAACTGTGACAACTGCAGTTTCAAACATTACATGCTTTTATTTTGAAAGGTCATGTGTGTCCATTACATTAAAACATAAACAACAAAATGTTTCTGTAATAGTCTGTAATAGTTTAACAGTAATGCAACAAAAGCCAGAATAAAACTATTTATTTAAAAATGATAAAAGTCTCTTGCTGGATCTTTTTCCTTCTCTCTCTCGTGCCAGAATGAACAGATGTGTAGTTTCACAGAGTTTGTGTAAGAAAGCTCAGATTACCCAGAATAGCTGCTGCTCTCATCTGTGAACAGTGTCACGCTCAGGTCACTCAGGATCAGGCTGTCCCAGACTCAGCAATTTTTTTTAAAAATGTGGCTCAACCAAGACATGAAACGTTCATAAATGACCGAAACTACACATCTGTAACTTTTCTTGGTGTTTAGTGTTTTTAAAAACTTTGAATATGTTTAAAAAATACAAAAAACTTAGACTCCTTCAATGGAAGATTTAATATGTCCAAAAAATGTTCTTCAAATTTTACTGTTTAACATCAAAAGTATTATTTAGATATTTTCAAATTTAACAATGATTAATTTAAACATATGAATGAATAAATATAATAATAGGTAAAAATCAATATTGATGACTATTAAAAAAGAAAAAGATGAGGACCAGAAGTAGTGCTGTAAAAACTAAACACAACTGATTCAAAAAAGAAATATTACTTTGATGAAAGAAAAGGTTTTTATTTATATATCTTTTTGTATCACAAAGTGCAGCTCAAGCCAGTAAACAGATATAGAAGGAGCTAATACATTCAATAGACGACCTAAAAAAAAATCATTAAAATAAATGTAAACATTGAATATGTTTAAATGAATAGAGAAAAAAATTAGACTATATAATTCAATAAAAGCATGTTAATGTCAGCACCTGGAGTTTTGGCCTGTTAAATGTCAATGATAATTAATTTAAAACCAGAATCATTAATATACTGACAGAGCACTGACACCAATTCATTTTCACTCTTGCACTTTATTTTTAATGTTTTATATTTATTTCTCAAGACACTAGTACAGATTTGCTGTGTTTGACCTCGGTGGTGCAGTTCTCCTCCGCTGCAGCAGGAGGCGCTGAGCGGCGATAACAACTAATCTCATCTTCCGCCTTGTTTGTCCCTCCGCGGCTTCCGTACACAGCGTGGTGGAATTTTTTCAATGACATCTGAGCTTTCGTAAGACGGTTCACTTCTGCAGCCGGAGACGATGTCGTTCACCTTTTTATTCAGGACATTAACGAGAGAAGTCACAAAGGTGAGAAAACATTAGATTAACTCTCCGGTGAGCGACAGCGTTTATCCCGGTGGAGGAGTTCCTCTTGTTAATGAGCTGCTTCATCCGCATTCATTCACGTTTCATTTTAATTTAACTTCACTGTGTCTGAATGACACTGGGTGCTGATAGTTTAAAATTATCACTCAGAGGTTTATTATAATCAGACTGTCTTCTACAGCCACAGTCTATGTCATTGTCATTATTATTAGGCCTATTTATAGTAGCAGTGGTTTATTCGATCTTATGCACAAATTGTTACAGTCAAGCATCAATCAACAATCAATCAACCTTCAATAATGCATAATTTAATTGAAACTTAATTCATAATGGATACATAGATAGATATGAGAATTTTAATTGTGATCTGATTGAGAAATGCACCAAAGCAACTGAGAAGACCTGTAAAGGGCAGGTGCTTATAAGCAGAACAGATTGAGCCTACAATGGTTCAGCCTCCACAACATTTAGTCATTGCAGCAATTTCTCATTACTTTGGACAAATTCCAAATGGTTTTGGACATGCTTTTTTAAATGTAATATTTATACTTATGATTATTATTCAGTGTAAATAAACCACCTGCCACTCCATGGTCTTCCTCAGGTCACTCTGTGCCAGCATGTCCAGCCGCTGCACACCGGCCGGCAGCTGCTGGCTGCAGACAAAGCTCTGCTGATGAAGCTGAGGAAGAGCACCGGCTACACCTTCATCAACTGTAAGAAAGCACTGGAGAAGTTCGATAATGACATCACACAGGTGAGCTCTTCCTCCTCCTTCCCCCTCCTCCACATCATGCAACAAACATATTGTATTTACTGTCTACTAATGTGCTGTCAATGCACTTTATTTCTTTAGTGCTATGTGTATATGTTATGTGCTTTGGCCTGCTCACCTGTCCTGCTTCACATGTACCTGCACACCCTAATGACTGCCTTATTGGATGTTGTCATATGTATCCTTGCCTGGTTTAAGATTAAGATTATACTTTATTGTCAGATCACTCTGAAATTTGTCTTGTGTCCCATGACGTCCAAGTTTCACACAAATAATGGTTATATCTCTTGCAGCAAGTTTGTCTATGCTTGTACCTCTCTAACTTTATTGTTGTGGTTGTTGTTGTTGCTGTTTGTTTTTTCTCTTCCTCCCTGCCCACTTGCTACCTGTTGTATACATGTACAGTATAATATACCTCACTATATTAGAAATAGGTCTATGTGTTCTAGATACACTACTGTTTTTACTGGCTGGCAATTAACATCACGCCCAGGGACTACAGTTGAAAATTAGCCACTGGGCTAACACTGGTGCATTCACAGTAATGTCAGTCAATGTACACTGTCCCTGAAACAAATAAACAAATAAATACATACATTTCTCCACAGGATTTATTTGGGTGCACTATTTATTTGGGATTATAACGGTTGCAGTTTAAGACTATGAAATGCTGTGAATGACAATAAACTTTTAAGTTGAATTCCTGTGATTGAGTCTGAACAGATGTGGTGCTGATGACACAAACAGCTGTATGAAACCTGTCTCTCTCTCTCTCTCAGGCAGAGTCGTGGCTGCATGAGCAGGCGCAGAAGGAAGGCTGGAGCAAAGCCAACAAACTGGAGGGACGTAAAGCCAAAGAGGGTCTGATTGGTCTGTTTGTGGGAGACAAAGCTGCAGTGATGGTGGAGGTGAGGACGCTGGTGGTGCTGGTGGTGGCGACTCGGTGCATCAGTCTGCAGTGACGTTGTTTAACTTCCTGTCTGTGTGCGATGCAGGTGAACTGTGAGACCGACTTTGTTGCTCGTAATGAGAAGTTCCAGCAGCTGGTGAAGGACGTAGCGCTCGCCACGTTGGCTCATCACCAGAATAAAAGCCGAAGCCAGACGGGATACACCAAGGTAACGTCACACAAAGTGCTTTGAACTTTATTTCATAAATGTAAATAGACACACAAAGAGGAAAGCAAATCATTTGCTTTGACAATGTGTTTACTATTCTGTAAAAAAAGGGCTACTGCTGCACCCTGGGTCCTGTATGTGGTGAACACAGGCGAGAGAGATGTGATGATGTAGCGTCAGGAAACACAGTGTCACAGTGCAAGTGCAGCTTTTTCCACAGGATTTGTTTTCTACTCTCTTGACTGCCTCCTAAACCAAACACCAACCTTTTGAAGCAACAGAGCATGCAGTTCTTAACCACTGCCAATAACCAAGGTCACACAGGAATTTATATTTAAAAAGCAAATAAAGAAACATCTGGGAATTTCATACCTGTTACATATACACACACGTACTAGACAGGGTTTTATGTAGGCTCATATGTTTTTTTGTTTTTGTCATTTTTACCTCTTTATTTTATAATCACTGTGCATCAGAGCAGCTTATGTTCTTTGATTTAGGAAGATGATTAATACCTATCATAAAGATTTAATGTAAGTTTTTGTTGGGGGTCTTTGGGAGGGTTCAAGGGGGTCACCAACTTTGTCTTGAAATTTTGCCACTTTTTTCTAGAATTTTTAAATTTGTTTTAAGAAATTTTAGCTTTTTTTTTGAAAAAGAAATTTTTACCACTTTTCTTCTAGAATTTTCTAAAAACTATTCTTGGAGAAATTTTACCACTTCTCTCTAGAAAATTTACTTTTAACTTTTTTATTTAGTTTTTTTTTTGTTGAAATTTTACCACTTTTTTCTAGAATTTTTAAATTTGTTTTGAGAAATTTTACCACTTAAAAAAAAAAAAATTACCACTCTTTTCTAGGATTTTCTAAAAATTATTTTTGGAGAAATTTTTACCACTTTTCTCTAGAAAATTTACTTTTAACTTTTTTTTTTATTTATTTATGTATTTATTTTTTAACAAATTTTACCACTTTTTTCTAGAAAAAAAAGACCACTTTTTCCAGAAATATTTAAACGTTTTTGGAGAAATTGTACCATTGTTTTCCAGAAATTTCTCTACAATATTTCCAAAAATTCACACCATTGTTCCTAATTTGAATGTATACAAAAAAGTAATGTTCTTCAGTCTCAGAACAAATATTTGTGTATTTCTGATGTTTACTTCAAAATTTTATCCAATGTGGCTCCGTGGTCTAATTTGTGTAAATTTAGGGTTCAGCCAATGAACATCCTCACAAATAAACAACAAACTCAACTTCAACCATCGTGTTTGTTTCCAGAGCGTCCTGATGGGAGAAGACCTGAACAAACTGAGTGTGGGTGAAGGAGCTTTGCTGGCAGATCAGGTGGCTCTCACAATAGGTCAGTGAGGTCACGTTCATTTCTCAGTTTTGCTCAGTGGCACTTTAAAGGGATAGTTCACCCAAAATTCAAATTGCACTCATTATCTACTCACCCTCATGTTGACTAAGGGTTGGGAGAATTTTCAGAGTTATCCATGGCTTCTCTGAGTTACAGAGGGTCCAGCACTTCTCGTGCTACAAACTTCCGCTTCCGCTACAAACAAGCTTGAAATATAGATTTATTTAATTTTTTTCAGAAAAATTTCTCATTTCGGGGTCACAGATAACTCCCTGAGGGTGAGTAGATAATGAGTGCAGTTTGAATTTTGGGTGAACTATCCCTTTAACTGTTAACTGGCTTTATAACGTGTGAATTATGTTTTAAACTGAATCCTCCAGATGTTAAAATGTTTCCCTGTTTCCTCTCAGGTCGTCTCGGTGAGAACATGGCGGTGAAGCGGGCGGTGACGGTCGGCGTCCCCGCTGAGTGGCGCATCGGCTCGTACGTGCACGGCGGTGTGAGCGGTCAGACGGAGGTGGCCATGGGTCGCTACGGCGCCCTGGTCGTCTTCCAGGGCGGGAAGGAGGCGGAGCAGCAGACTTTAGGCCGGAAGCTGGGACAGCACGTCGTGGGGGAGGCGCCCGTCTCCCTGGGCAACATGGACGACCTGCCCTGCGGCGAGAGCGAGACGCGCCTGCTGCCTCAGACCTTCCTGGGAGACCCCAGCAGGACGGTCGCACAGTTCCTCCGAGGTCAAGAGGCGCGCGTTCTGGACTTTGTCCGATTTCAGTGTGGAGAGGCGGTCGGTGAAAAAGCAGAATGAAAAGGAGGGAAATAATTTATCCAGCGTCGCATGAAGAATAACAACTACATAACAGTCCGTCTCGCAATGTCGTCATGAATTTAAAAGCAGATTATTATATACAGACAGTGATCACCTGATGAAATAAACAACTGATCAATAAAATGTTTTGTTTTTCTGGAAATCTCGGTCCTTTTATGACTTTATTTACATTTTTTTAGATGTAGCATCTCATTTTCACCAACAAAATACAAAACAAGAGTTCAGCCGTAAATAGTAGAAGATCATTATAGAAAGTGAACACAAAACAATATACTGTTCACAATCAGAGAAACCATCTGCAATAACACGTAAGGTCACAGGACAGTGCAGAAGTTTTAGATGTTTAGTCTGATTGGTCCTAAATGAATTCTGCAGCGGAGACAAAAAAAGACTTAACACGGTCAGAGTCATAAACAGCGATATTTAGAGACGGAGAACAGAGTCCTGTTGTCGAGATCACACAGTCACATGATGAACAGACAGAAGACAATGGATCGAGCCTCGAGCTATTTATATGTTTTTATTTCTGAACTGAAAAGAAGTGAAAAAACTACGGTGGCCCTGAGGGCTCAACCCACTGTAACTTCACAAAACAAAAACACCTGCAAAGACATGAACATGCAACTTCATCAGTTTGACAAAAACTCAACATAACAGGAAGTGTTTCTGGGGACACAATAAAGTGACGGACCAGGCTGGGGCGCCAAATACAGTTAAAAAGTCATAGTAGAGTATCTTTGGGGCGCTTTAGTTGTTCTTCTTGACTTTAGAAGTTGTTTATTCTAACATCAATATCACATGATTCAATAATTCAAGATAAGTATTATTTGTTACTGTGTGTTAGTATAATATACAGGTGAACACTGACATGTTTTGCTCAGTTTTCAAGTATAATTTGTATTGGAGATTATTCTGCTTATAAGATTTTGTATTACCAACTACTGTAGAAAAAGTATTTCCAAAAGGAAAATGTGTGTGAATGCTGAACGCAGCTGAATGACATCACTGAAGCTGAAATGCTGAAGCTGCTCAAGCAATGCTGAAAAGGAGCGAGAGATGAGAGACCAATGGCTTTGAAAGGGCTAAAAGTAGCAGAAATATTAACATGGAAGAAGAATATGTGACCAATTCTGCTGTCCAAGACTCCAATATGCAATACACTGGAAACAAGAGACAACTAAAGAAAATTGATTAAAAAAAAAAAAAAAAAACTAGCATAGCTGAAACAGTAGCTGAGAATAGATTTAGCTGAGATTTAATAAAGAATTTAAAAAGGAAAAAAGAAAAAAAAAGTTTCCCTAGAGGCGTGGATGGATGGAGCGGTTGTGGGATGGAGGCCTGTGATTGGCTGTTGGCTGGCGGTGACGTCATCAGGGATGAGCCGGAGCCTGGACTGGAGAAGAAGAAGCTGGAGACAGAGGAGGAGGATCAACGCTGCTGCTGCTGCCGCTCGACTGGGACTCACACACAGCTACAGACATGGTGAGTGGAGACGAGGAGACATTTGTATTTTATTTTTCTTTATTTATTACTTTGAATTGTTGTTGTTGTTTTTTTCGCTCGTTGTATTTAGTCAACATTAGCCCCCCTCCGGTGACGTTAAGCTCGTCTCGTCCCGGCCTGCAGCAGCAGCTGTCACGTTAAGCTCGTACAGTAGCAGCTACATTGAAGCTAATGCAGATTAACACAGAGCTTCTCTGATGATAAACTGTTGTCTTGTCCTCTCTGTTGTCTTGTCCTCTCTGTTGTCTTGTCCTCTCTGTTGTCTTGTCCCCCTCTGTCTCCTCCAGTCGGACTTCACAGAGGACCAGATCCTGGGTGAGTCACTCAACACCTCATCAGCTGCTGAAGGGACTGTTTCCTGCTTCTTCTTCTTCTTCTTCTTCTTCTTCTTCTTCTTTTTGTCATAGTCAATATAACAACATAAGACATAAATAATAAATGTAATAAAATAGAGTCAAATCAGATGTGCAAGAAAAGGGCAGAAGTGCTACTGCTTCTTTTTCTTCATCATCTTCTCAAGATAGTAAAAACTCTCACATGACATGGGCAAACATTACAATAAAAGACAGATGGCAAGGCAAGGCGATTTTATTTGTATAGCCCGTTTTTACAGTTTGTAAAGGGCTTCACATGGCGTCGTAACAACATCCTCAGCCCTTAGACCCTCACGTCCACTGAGGAAAAACTTCTTCTAATGATTTAATAGCTACTATAGTCTGATCTGTCGTGACCTCTGACCCTGCAGCTCTGCAGATCTGGATCCCTGAAGGTATCGCAGAACGGCCGAGCCACAGTGAACTAAACATCCTCTAACTGTGTGTGTGTGTATTGAAGTGTGTGGTGCATGTCACAACTTTACAACAACACTGTTTTATGATGTGATCGAACATCTGTATGCTGCAGCTGGAGTGTGTGACATGGCAGCAGACTGTGTGGTTAAGGCGTGGCACGGTGACACTCACACTGTTGTTTTTGAAGGGACTCGCTGATCCACAACACACACAGAACTAAACACTGAGGACACACACACACCAGCGACTGTGTTTTGTATCATTGTGTAGTTTTTATTTAATTTATCTATTTCTCCTTAATTGAACCAGGTGATTAAAGCTTTGATCTCTTTTTGCAAGAACATTAAAAAAACAAATTAGTGAAAGAGCAGCTTGAACAACAAACAGTGAGTGTACATATTTCCATAAAGAGCAGACGATGTGGAGACTGTTAACAATTTAAAAACCCATTTGTCTCACGTGGTCGGTCATTTAAAGCTGAGCTGAAGTTCCTCAGACAAGTCTCAACTTGTTTCAGAGCGACGTTGTCCATGCAGAGGGGGCTGCAGAACTAACCCACTATAACTAACTAACTCAGCTCAGTGTGGACACAGGGAACAGGAAATAAAAGAAGTGTTGGAACAGTTTGTGTGTGAGGCTGTGAAGTAGGTGTTTATATAAGTGTCTCTGTATTTCAGTATTTTGTAGTTTGTTTCTGATGCTGAAGTTACACAAGAGCCAGAAAATCCAAACAGTTTGTTACTAAAAAAAGAGGTTCATGTGGAGGAAGGAAAGAGGTACAGTACAATGCTCCGATTTATCTCGATGCATCATCACATCCTCAGTTTTCTATGTTGCCACACATGGCTTTTTCATTAATTAACATAAATAGTCAGCATTTACATACAATTAAATAGACAATATCATATAAAGGGATAGTTCAACATTTTGGCAAATTGGTAAATTCATGCAAAACCGCTGTTGCATGTTCCCATCGAGGGCAGTTTTTCATCAAGCAATCTCTCTATTTCCCTCTGAAACAACTCTGTGTGGTAATGTTGTGTTATTATCTCATAGCGTGGTGAATGTGCAGGTCACAACTTGTCCACCAGAGCGTTGTGTAGTTATTGGATTGTGTATTTGATGAGTTTGATGAGGGAAACCAAGAAATCCCATGAGCCTCCATAGCGTAGCTCTGAGCAGCTCACGGCTCTGCTCCACCGTTCATAAAAACAGCTTGCACCGACAATTAAAGGTAACGAACCCACTGCTATGACTATAGGGATTATGGCAATGGGCCAATCTGCCAAAATGTTGAACTATCCCTTTAAATGCATTTTCACAGTACAGCAGCTTCCTTGGAGTCTGAACACACGAAGAAAAAGCAAAGACATATTTTCATGTGTGTGTTCTCTCCAAACCGTTTCTGCAGAAGAGATAATCCACTGCACAAACCACTGAACGTCACATGAATCTGTCACAACTCTGTCGTGTTGTTTACTCTTGTGCTCATGTTCAGTGTGTGTGTGTGTGTGTGTGTGTGTTTCCATGTCAGAGTTCAAGGAGGCCTTCCTGCTGTTCGACCGGACCGGTGAGGGGAAGATCACGTTCAGTCAGTGTGGAGACGTGATGCGGGCGCTGGGACAGAACCCGGTCAACTCCGAGGTGCTCAAAGTCCTGGGAAACCCAAAGTTAGAAGGTCAGTCAGTCATTACTATTATTATTATTATTATAAAACCAGATGAGACTTGATGACTTCATGTGTCTTCAGCTGAGTTTCCTGACCACAACCCGGCTGGATCAGAACAGGAACTGAATCTGGTCGGTGGCTTGTCGTTACAACAGGATTTAAAGGTCACGGCTGATTCACAGTTCAGACTCGTGCAAATAAAAACCTCCTCTGCTCTGTTCCTGTGAACTCTGATGTGGCTCCAGTGCACAACAGTGTGAGCAACGTGCACGACTGCTGCTGGACTCTCTGGCCACATTGGACCACATTTCTTTCTAGTTTTTTTTTTTTTCAATGCGTTGGACAGTTCTTAAAGGGATAGTTCAACATTTTGACAAATTGGCCCATTGCCATAATCCCTATAGTCATAGCAGTAGGTTTGTTACCTTTAATTGTCGGTGCAAGCTATTTTTAGAGCGGCGGAGCAGAGCCGTGAGCTGCTCAGAGCTACACTACGGAGGCTCATGGGATTTCTTGGTTTTCACTTATCAAACTCATCAAATAAATACACAATCCAACAACTCCACAACGCTCTGGTGGACAAGTTGTGACCTGCACATTCACCACGCTATGAGATAATAACACAACGTTACCACACAGAGTTGTTTTAGAGGGAAATTCATGCAAAACCGCTGATGCTCGTTGCCTTCAGGGACAGTTTTTCATCAACAGTCTCTGTATTTCCCTCTAAAACAACTCTGTCTGGTAACGCTGTGTTATTATCTCATAGCAGAAACAGATGTTGAAGAGAGTTTTCACATCTGATAAAAAATGCTGAAACTGACAAACATCACTATAAACCTCTAAGGGTCTGAGTGAAGAGACATAAACCTCCTTCTCTCATGACGTGTCTCTCTCTCTGTGAATCTGCAGAGATGAACCACAAGCTGCTGGACTTCGAGCAGTTCCTGCCGATGCTTCAGGCCATCGCCAAGACCAAGGAACAGGGCTCGTTTGAGGACATCGTCGAAGGTCTGAGGGTCTTCGACAAGGAGGGGAACGGGACGGTGATGGGGGCGGAGCTACGCCACGTCCTCACCACGCTGGGTAAGAAGCCCGGAGCCCGTGATGCACACACTGATCACACTCAGACTCCTGGACGCTGGACGTGTGCGTTCATGTGCTTAGTTTATCTGTTCCCTTCTTCCATTTTTCCTTCTTTCCACAATGCTTTTTCCCTTCCTTCCTTCCTTCTTCTTCCTTCCTCTTTTGATTCAGTTGACCTGAGGTCTGTTTCCTCCCTCCATCTTTCTTTCCTTCCTTCTTTCCACAACCCTTTTTGCCTCCCTTCCTTCTTTCCCTTCGTCCTTACTTCTTCCTTCTTTTTTTACCAAATCTGTTCCTCCCTCCATCTGTCTTTCCTTCCTTTTCCCCTTCCTTCTTTCCTCCCATTGTTCCCTTTGTCCTTCCTTCCTTCCTTCTTTCCCTTCGTACTTCCTGCCTTCATTCCTTCTTTTTTCCCTTAATCCTTCCTTCCTTCTTTCCCTTCGTACTTCCTGCCTTCATTCCTTCTTTTTTTTCCCTTAATCCTTCCTTCCTTCTTTCCCTTTGTACTTCTTGCCTTCATTCCTTCTTTTTTTCCCTTAATCCTTCCTTCCTTCTTTCCCTTTGTACTTCCTGCCTTCATTCCTTCTTTTTTCACTTAATCCTTCCTTCCTTCTTTCCCTTCGTACTTCCTGCCTTCATTCCTTCTTTTTTTCCCTTAATCCTTCCTTCCTTCTTTCCCTTCGTACTTCCTGCCTTCATTCCTTCTTTTTTTCCCTTAATCCTTCCTTCCTTCTTTCCCTTTGTACTTCCTGCCTTCATTCCTTATTTTTTCCCTTTATCCTTCCTTCCTTCTTTCCCTTCGTACTTCCTGCCTTCATTCCTTCTTTTTTTCCCTTAATCCTTCCTTCCTTCTTTCCCTTCGTACTTCCTGCCTTCATTCCTTCTTTTTTTCCCTTAAACCTTCCTTCTTTCCCTTCATACTTCCTGCCTTCATTCCTTCTTTTTTTCCCTTAAACCTTCCTCCCTTCTTTCCCTTCGTACTTCCTGCCTTCATTCCTTCTTTTTTTCCCTTAATCCTTCCTTCCTTCTTTCCCTTCGTACTTCCTGCCTTCATTCCTTCTTTTTTCCCTTAATCCTTCCTTCCTTCTTTCCCTTCGTACTTCCTGCCTTCATTCCTTCTTTTTTTCCCTTAATCCTTCCTTCTTTCCCTTTGTACTTCCTGCCTTCATTCCTTCTTTTTTTCACTTAATCCTTCCTTCCTTATTTCCCTTTGTACTTCCTGCCTTCATTCCTTCTTTTTTTCCCTTAATCCTTCCTTCCTTCTTTCCCTTCGTACTTCCTGCCTTCATTCCTTCTTTTTTTCCCTTAATCCTTCCTTCCTTCTTTCCCTTCGTACTTCCTGCCTTCATTCCTTCTTTTTTTCCCTTAATCCTTCCTTCCTTCTTTCCCTTCGTACTTCCTGCCTTCATTCCTTCTTTTTTTCCCTTAATCCTTCCTTCCTTCTTTCCCTTTGTACTTCCTGCCTTCATTCCTTATTTTTTCCCTTAATCCTTCCTTCCTTCTTTCCCTTTGTACTTCCTGCCTTCATTCCTTCTTTTTTCCCTTAATCCTTCCTTCCTTCTTTCCCTTCGTACTTCCTGCCTTCATTCCTTCTTTTTTTCCCTTAATCCTTCCTTCCTTCTTTCCCTTCGTACTTCCTGCCTTCATTCCTTCTTTTTTCCCTTAATCCTTCCTTCCTTCTTTCCCTTCGTACTTCCTGCCTTCATTCCTTCTTTTTTTCCCTTAAACCTTCCTTCCTTCTTTCCCTTCGTACTTCCTGCCTTCATTCCTTCTTTTTTCCCTTAATCCTTCCTTCCTTCTTTCCCTTCGTACTTCCTGCCTTCATTCCTTCTTTTTTTCCCTTAAACCTTCCTTCCTTCTTTCCCTTCGTACTTCCTGCCTTCATTCCTTCTTTTTTCCCTTAATCCTTCCTTCCTTCTTTCCCTTCGTACTTCCTGCCTTCATTCCTTCTTTTTTCCCTTAATCCTTCCTTCCTTCTTTCCCTTCGTACTTCCTGCCTTCATTCCTTCTTTTTTCCCTTTATCCTTCCTTCCTTCTTTCCCTTTGTCCTTCTTTCCTTCCTTCCTTTCATCTATCCCTTCATCCTTCCTTACTTCTTTCCTTTCATACTTCTATTTGTATTTGTGTGTGCATCACAAATATGTTTATGACTTCTTTTTTTTTTACTTATATATGGAATTAAACATGCTGTTTTAGTGTTTTGAGTCTTGAACTTAATTAGTGAATAATTATCGTTTGTGCACCAGGTGAGAAGATGTCGGAGGAGGAGGTGGAGACGCTTCTAGCGGGACACGAAGACGCCAACGGCTGCATCAACTACGAAGGTAAAACGCGAACATCAGGACGCTGAAGCTTCTTCCTGTTGTTTTTCTGATGTTTTTCTAACGTGCCGTTCCTCTCCGACAGAACTGGTCCGGATGGTGATGAGCGGCTGAAACCTTCAGAAACACGTCGCCCAGCTTTAACTTTCCTCCAAAACATTTTTTCTATTGTTTGTCTCGCCCTCGTTCCATCCTCGTCGTCCTACCTCCAACAAGTCTGTGTTTTGTTTATTTAGATACTTTAGACGTCTGCTTTGTTTTGTTTTATTTTATTTTGAAAGTGCCTTTTCTGTCTCATGTGAAAAGACACTTTCATTTCATTGTTCAACCTGGAAGCACAATCGACAGTCAACACTGATTTAACCTGCGTTGTCCTCTCAGTCTTGTTGTTTTATCTTTTTCTTTTTGGGATGACAATAACAATAATAATGTGACATGTTGCAATCACCAGTGTTGAATAAAGATCCTGCTCTATTGAACAAAGTGTCGTTGTTAAAATTATACCTCAATCATTCATTATCAAAATATCAGAAAATTACACTTATGCCCCCAAAAATGCAAAATGTGTAAAATGCGTTGGTAAAACTTTATAGAGATGAAAAAAAAGAAAGAATTGAAGTAAAACATCTGACAAATTATTTAGCTCACAGAGGATCAGACCTGAAAAATCATATGTAAATATACAGTATTTGCGCATGCACGTTACAGCAGTACCCACCATATTTATGATATTTTATGAAACATTAAATGCGTTGAAATTACGTTTGGTTTAGACGTAATTTTGCCTCCATCATTTAGAGAAAAAACGTCAATCTAATCTCTTTTGAGAGCTACAACGGAAATGATTATCAACCAAAATGAAACAAATACGTGTTTTGTGACACGTTGATGTTGTAACCGCTTTTTAGACGGTTGAAAAGAGGTTGAAAAACGGTCAAACCTTATATCAACCTGGTTTCAACCGGAAATCAACGTTGAAATTGCGGTTTGAGTTTGCTGGGTCAGCATACTGTAACTGGAAGTCGAGTGAGACCCCAGGAACAATATGCAAAAGAAATGAGGAACACACCTATAAAGGAATTGATGTGACCTAAGGTCAAAGGTCAGCATACTGTAACTGGGTTTTGTTATAGGGGCGATTTTAAAATGATTTTTCTCCAAATTTCTACAGTAAAATGCCACCAAAATTATACCAGAGGTAGAGTGAGACGCCAGGAACAATATGCAAAAGGAATGAGAAACACACCTATGAAGGAATTGATTTTTGGTCAAAGGTCAGCATACAATAAATGTGGTTGAGTCATCATAGTTTGGATCTTTAAAGTTATTTTTCTCCAGATTTCTACAGTAAAATGCCACCAAAATGATACCAGAGGTAGAGTGAGATGTCAGGAACAATATGTAAAAGTAATGAGGATGACACCTATGACGGAATTGATGTGACCTAAGGTCAAAGGTCAGCATACTGTAACTGGGTTTTGTTATATTGGTGACTTTAATGTCATTTTTCTCCAAATTTCTACAGTAAAATGCCACCAAAATGATACCAGAGGTAGAGTGAGATGTCAGGAACAATATACAAAAGGAATGAGGATGACACCTATGACGGAATTGATGTGACCTAAGGTCAAAGGTCAGCATACTGTAACTGGGTTTTGTTATAGGGGTGATTTTAAAATGATTTTTCTCCAGATTTCTACAGTAAAATGCCACCAAAATTATATCAGAAGTAGAGTGAGACCCCAGGAACAACATGCAAAAGAGATGAGGAACACACCTATAAAGGAATTGATGTGACCTAAGGTCAAAGGTCAGCATACTGTAACTGGATTTTGTTATATTGGTGACTTTAATGTCATTTTTCTCCAAATTTCTACAGCAAAATGCCACCAAAATGATACCAGAGGTAGAGTGAGACGCCAGGAACAATATGCAAAAGGAATGAGGGTGACACCTATAAAGGAATTGATGTGACCTAAGGTCAAAGGTCAGCATACTGTAACTGGATTTTTTTTAAATTGGTGACTTTAAAATGATTTTTCTCCAGATTTCTACAGTAAAATGCCACCAAAATGATACCAGAGGTAGAGTGAGACCCCAGGAACAATATGCAAAAGGAATGAGAAACACACCTATGAAGGAATTGATTTGACTTAAGGTCAAAGGTCAGCATACTGTAACTGGGTTGTGTTATAGGGGTGATTTTGAAATGATTTTTCTCCAGATTTCTACAGTAAAATGCCACCAAAATGATACCAGAGGTAGAGTGAGATGTCAGGAACAATATGCAAAAGGAATGAGGATGACACCTATGACGGAATTGATGTGACCTAAGGTCAAAGGTCAGCATACTGTAACTGAGTTTTGTTATAGGGGTGACTTTAATGTCATTTTTATCCAGATTTCTACAGTAAAATGCCACCAAAATGATACCAGAGGTAGAGTGAGACACCAGGAACAATATGCAAAAGGTATGAGGATGACACCTATAAAGGAATTGATGTGACCTAAGGTTAAAGGTCAGCATACTGTAACTGGGTTTTGTTTTAGGGGTGATTTTAAAATGATTTTTCTCCAGATTTCTACAGTAAAATGCCACCAAAATGATACCAGAGGTAGAGTGAGATGTCAGGAACAATATGCAAAAGGAATGAGGATGACACCTATGAAGGAATTGATTTGACTTAAGGTCAAAGGTCAGCATACTGTAACTGGGTTGTGTTATAGGGGTGATTTTAAAATGATTTTTCTCCAGATTTCTACAGTAAAATGCCACCAAAATGATACCAGAGGTAGAGTGAGACGCCAGGAACAATATGCAAAAGAGATGAGGATGACACCTATGAAGGAATTGATGTGACCTAAGGTCAAAGGTCAGCATACTGTAAATGGACTTTGTTATATTGGTGACTTTAAAATTATTTTTCTCCAGATTTCTACAGTAAAATGCCATCAAAATGATACCAGAGGTAGAGTGAGACGCCAGGAACAGTATGCAAAAGGAATGAGGATGACACCTATGACGGAATTGATGTGACCTAAGGTCAAAGGTCAGCATACTGTAACTGGGTTTTGTTATAGGGGCGATTTTAAAATGATTTTTATCCAGATTTCTACAGTAAAATGCCACCAAAATTATATCAGAAGTAGAGTGAGACCCCAGGAACAACATGCAAAAGAGATGAGGAACACACCTATAAAGGAATTGATGTGACCTAAGGTCAAAGGTCAGCATACTGTAACTGGATTTTGTTATATTGGTGACTTTAAAATGATTTTTCTCCAGATTTCTACAGTAAAATGCCACCAAAATTATATCAGAAGTAGAGTGAGACCCCGGGAACAATATGCAAAAGGAATGAGAAACACACATATGAAGGAATTGATTTGACTTAAGGTCAAAGGTCAGCATACAATAAATGTGGTTGAGTCATCATAGTTTGGATTTTTAAAGTTATTTTTCTCCAGATTTCTACAGTAAAATGCCACCAAAATGATACCAGAGGTAGAGTGAGACGCCAGGAACAATATGCAAAAGGAATGAGGATGACACCTATGACGGAATTGATGTGACCTAAGGTCAAAGGTCAGCATACTGTAACTGGGTTGTGTTATAGGGGTGATTTTAAAATGATTTTTCTCCAGATTTCTACAGTAAAATGCCACCAAAATTATATCAGAAGTAGAGTGAGACCCCAGGAACAACATGCAAAAGAGATGAGGAACACACCTATAAAGGAATTGATGTGACCTAAGGTCAAAGGTCAGCATACTGTAACTGGGTTTTGTTATATTGGTGACTTTAAAATGATTTTTCTCCAAATTTCTACAGCAAAATGCCACCAAAATGATACCAGAGGTAGAGTGAGACGCCAGGAACAATATGCAAAAGGAATGAGGGTGACACCTATAAAGGAATTGATGTGACCTAAGGTCAAAGGTCAGCATACTGTAACTGGGTTGTGTTATAGGGGTGATTTTGAAATGATTTTTCTCCAGATTTCTACAGTAAAATGCCACCAAAATTATATCAGAAGTAGAGTGAGACCCCGGGAACAATATGCAAAAGGAATGAGAAACACACATATGAAAGAATTGATTTGACTTAAGGTCAAAGGTCAGCATACAATAAATGTGGTTGAGTCATCATAGTTTGGATTTTTAAAGTTATTTTTCTCCAGATTTCTACAGTAAAATGCCACCAAAATGATACCAGAGGTAGAGTGAGACTCCAGGAACAATATGCAAAAGGAATGAGGATGACACCTAGAATGGAATTGATGTGACCTAAGGTCAAAGGTCAGCATACTGTAACTGGGTTTTGTTATAGGGGTAATTTTAAAATGATTTTTCTCCAGATTTCTACAGTAAAATGCCACTAAAATTATATCAGAAGTAGAGTGAGACCCCAGGAACAACATGCAAAAGAGATGAGGAACACACCTATAAAGGAATTTATGTGACCTAAGGTCAAAGGTCAGCATACTGTAACTGGATTTGGTTATATTGGTGACTTTAATGTCATTTTTCTCCAAATTTCTACAGTAAAATGCCACCAAAATGATACCAGAGGTAGAGTGAGACGCCAGGAACAATATGCAAAAGGAATGAGAAACACACCTATGACGGAATTGATGTGACCTAAGGTCAAAGGTCAGCATACTGTAACTGGGTTGTGTTATAGGGGTGATTTTGAAATGATTTTTCTCCAGATTTCTACAGTAAAATGCCACCAAAATGATACCAGAGGTAGAGTGAGATGTCAGGAACAACATGCAAAAGAGATGAGGAACACACCTATAAAGGAATTGATGTGACCTAAGGTCAAAGGTCAGCATACTGTAACTGGATTTTGTTATATTGGTGACTTTAAAATTATTTTTCTCCAGATTTCTACAGTAAAATGCCACCAAAATTATATCAGAAGTAGAGTGAGACCCCAGGAACAATATGCAAAAGGAATGAGAAACACACATATGAAGGAATTGATTTGACTTAAGGTCAAAGGTCAGCATACAATAAATGTGGTTGAGTCATCATAGTTTGGATTTTTAAAGTTATTTTTCTCCAGATTTCTACAGTAAAATGCCACCAAAATGATACCAGAGGTAGAGTGAGACTCCAGGAACAATATGCAAAAGGAATGAGGATGACACCTATGACGGAATTGATGTGACCTAAGGTCAAAGGTCAGCATACTGTAACTGGGTTTTGTTATAGGGGTGATTTTAAAATGATTTTTCTCCAGATTTCTACAGTAAAATGCCACCAAAATTATATCAGAAGTAGAGTGAGACCCCAGGAACAACATGCAAAAGAGATGAGGAACACACCTATAAAGGAATTGATGTGACCTAAGGTCAAAGGTCAGCATACTGTAACTGGGTTTTGTTATATTGGTGACTTTAAAATGATTTTTCTCCAAATTTCTACAGCAAAATGCCACCAAAATGATACCAGAGGTAGAGTGAGACGCCAGGAACAATATGCAAAAGGAATGAGGGTGACACCTATAAAGGAATTGATGTGACCTAAGGTCAAAGGTCAGCATACTGTAACTGGGTTGTGTTATAGGGGTGATTTTGAAATGATTTTTCTCCAGATTTCTACAGTAAAATGCCACCAAAATTATATCAGAAGTAGAGTGAGACCCCGGGAACAATATGCAAAAGGAATGAGAAACACACATATGAAAGAATTGATTTGACTTAAGGTCAAAGGTCAGCATACAATAAATGTGGTTGAGTCATCATAGTTTGGATTTTTAAAGTTATTTTTCTCCAGATTTCTACAGTAAAATGCCACCAAAATGATACCAGAGGTAGAGTGAGACTCCAGGAACAATATGCAAAAGGAATGAGGATGACACCTAGAATGGAATTGATGTGACCTAAGGTCAAAGGTCAGCATACTGTAACTGGGTTTTGTTATAGGGGTAATTTTAAAATGATTTTTCTCCAGATTTCTACAGTAAAATGCCACTAAAATTATATCAGAAGTAGAGTGAGACCCCAGGAACAACATGCAAAAGAGATGAGGAACACACCTATAAAGGAATTTATGTGACCTAAGGTCAAAGGTCAGCATACTGTAACTGGATTTGGTTATATTGGTGACTTTAATGTCATTTTTCTCCAAATTTCTACAGTAAAATGCCACCAAAATGATACCAGAGGTAGAGTGAGACGCCAGGAACAATATGCAAAAGGAATGAGAAACACACCTATGACGGAATTGATGTGACCTAAGGTCAAAGGTCAGCATACTGTAACTGGGTTGTGTTATAGGGGTGATTTTGAAATGATTTTTCTCCAGATTTCTACAGTAAAATGCCACCAAAATGATACCAGAGGTAGAGTGAGATGTCAGGAACAACATGCAAAAGAGATGAGGAACACACCTATAAAGGAATTGATGTGACCTAAGGTCAAAGGTCAGCATACTGTAACTGGATTTTGTTATATTGGTGACTTTAAAATTATTTTTCTCCAGATTTCTACAGTAAAATGCCACCAAAATTATATCAGAAGTAGAGTGAGACCCCGGGAACAATATGCAAAAGGAATGAGAAACACACATATGAAGGAATTGATTTGACTTAAGGTCAAAGGTCAGCATACAATAAATGTGGTTGAGTCATCATAGTTTGGATTTTTAAAGTTATTTTTCTCCAGATTTCTACAGTAAAATGCCACCAAAATGATACCAGAGGTAGAGTGAGACTCCAGGAACAATATGCAAAAGGAATGAGGATGACACCTATGACGGAATTGATGTGACCTAAGGTCAAAGGTCAGCATACTGTAACTGGGTTTTGTTATAGGGGTGATTTTAAAATGATTTTTCTCCAGATTTCTACAGTAAAATGCCACCAAAATTATATCAGAAGTAGAGTGAGACCCCAGGAACAACATGCAAAAGAGATGAGGAACACACCTATAAAGGAATTGATGTGACCTAAGGTCAAAGGTCAGCATACTGTAACTGGGTTTTGTTATATTGGTGACTTTAAAATGATTTTTCTCCAAATTTCTACAGCAAAATGCCACCAAAATGATACCAGAGGTAGAGTGAGACCCCAGGAACAATATGCAAAAGGAATGAGGATGACACCTATGAGGGAATTGATGTGACCTAAGGTCAAAGGTCAGCATACTGTAACTGGATTTTGTTATATTGGTGACTTTAAAATGATTTTTCTCCAGATTTCTACAGTAAAATGCCACCAAAATGATACCAGAGGTAGAGTGAGACCCCAGGAACAATATACAAAAGGAATGAGGATGACACCTATAAAGGAATTGATGTGACCTAAGGTCAAAGGTCAGCATACTGTAACAGGGTTGTGTTATAGGGGTGATTTTAAAATGATTTTTCTCCAAATTTCTACAGTAAAATGCCACCAAAATGATACCAGAGGTAGAGTGAGACGCCAGGAACAGTATGCAAAAGGAATGAGGATGACACCTATGAAGGAATTGATGTGACCTAAGGTCAAAGGTCAGCATACTGTAAATGGACTTTGTTATATTGGTGACTTTAATGTCATTTTTCTCCAAATTTCTACAGTAAAATGCCACCAAAATGATACCAGAGGTAGAGTGAGATGTCAGGAACAATATGCAAAAGGAATGAGGATGACACCTATGAAGGACTTGATGTGACCTAAGGTCAAAGGTCAGCATACTGTAACTGGATTTTGTCATATTGGTGACTTTACAATGATTTTTCTCCAGATTTCTACAGTAAAATGCCACCAAAATGATACCAGAGGTAGAGTGAGATGTCAGGAACAATATGCAAAAGGATTGAGGATGACATCTATGACGGAATTGATGTGACCTAAGGTCAAAGGTCAGCATACTGTAACTGGATTTTGTTATATTGGTAACTTTAATGTCATTTTTCTCCAAATTTCTACAGTAAAATGCCACCAAAATGATACCAGAGGTAGAGTGAGATGTCAGGAACAATATTCAAAAGGAATGAGGATGACACCTATAAAGGAATTGATGTGACCTAAGGTCAAAGGTCAGCATACTGTAACTGGATTTTGTCATATTGGTGACTTTACAATGATTTTTCTCCAGATTTCTACAGTAAAATGCCACCAAAATGATACCAGAGGTAGAGTGAGATGTCAGGAACAATATGCAAAAGGATTGAGGATGACATCTATGACGGAATTGATGTGACCTAAGGTCAAAGGTCAGCATACTGTAACTGGATTTTGTTATATTGGTAACTTTAATGTCATTTTTCTCCAAATTTCTACAGTAAAATGCCACCAAAATGATACCAGAGGTAGAGTGAGATGTCAGGAACAATATTCAAAAGGAATGAGGATGACACCTATAAAGGAATTGATGTGACCTAAGGTCAAAGGTCAGCATACTGTAACTGGATTTTGTTATATTGGTGACTTTAATGTCATTTTTCTCCAAATTTCTACAGTAAAATGCCACCAAAATGATACCAGAGGTAGAGTGAGATGTCAGGAACAATATACAAAAGGAATGAGGATGACACCTATAAAGGAATTGATGTGACCTAAGGTCAAAGGTCAGCATACTGTAACTGGGTTTTGTTATAGGGGTGATTTTAAAGTTATTTTTCTCCAGATTTCTACAGTAAAATGCCACCAAAATGATAACAGAGGTAGAGTGAGACCCCAGGAACAATATGCAAAAGGAATGAGGATGACACCTATAAAGGAATTGATGTGACCTAAGGTCAAAGGTCAGCATACTGTAACTGGATTTTGTTATATTGGTGACTTTAATGTCATTTTTCTCCAAATTTCTACAGTAAAATGCCACCAAAATGATACCAGAGGTAGAGTGAGACCCCAGGAACAATATGCAAAAGGAATGAGGATGACACCTATAAAGGAATTGATATGACCTAAGGTCAAAGGTCAGCATACTGTAACTGGATTTTGTTATATTGGTGACTTTAATGTCATTTTTCTCCAAATTTCTACAGTAAAATGCCACCAAAATGATACCAGAGGTAGAGTGAGACGCCAGGAACAATATGCAAAAGGAATGAGAAACACACCTATGACGGAATTGATGTGACCTAAGGTCAAAGGTCAGCATACTGTAACTGGGTTGTGTTATAGGGGTGATTTTGAAATGATTTTTCTCCAGATTTCTACAGTAAAATGCCACCAAAATGATACCAGAAGTAGAGTGAGATGTCAGGAACAATATGCAAAAGGAATGAGGATGACACCTATGACGGAATTGATGTGACCTAAGGTCAAAGGTCAGCATACTGTAACTGAGTTTTGTTATAGGGGTGACTTTAATGTCATTTTTATCCAGATTTCTACAGTAAAATGCCACCAAAATGATACCAGAAGTAGAGTGAGATGTCAGGAACAATATGCAAAAGGAATGAGGATGACACCTATGACGGAATTGATGTGACCTAAGGTCAAAGGTCAGCATACTGTAACTGAGTTTTGTTATAGGGGTGACTTTAATGTCATTTTTATCCAGATTTCTACAGTAAAATGCCACCAAAATGATACCAGAGGTAGAGTGAGATGTCAGGAACAATATGCAAAAGGAATGAGGATGACACCTATGAAGGAATTGATGTGACCTAAGGTCAAAGGTCAGCATACTGTAACTGGATTTTGTTATATTGGTGACTTTAAAATGATTTTTCTCCAGATTTCTACAGTAAAATGCCACCAAAATTATACCAGAGGTAGAGTGAGACCCCAGGAACAGTATGCAAAAGGAATGAGGATGACACCTATGAAGGAATTGATGTGACCTAAGGTCAAAGGTCAGCATACTGTAAATGGACTTTGTTATATTGGTGACTTTAATGTCATTTTTCTCCAAATTTCTACAGTAAAATGCCACCAAAATGATACCAGAGGTAGAGTGAGATGTCAGGAACAATATGCAAAAGGAATGAGGATGACACCTATGAAGGACTTGATGTGACCTAAGGTCAAAGGTCAGCATACTGTAACTGGATTTTGTCATATTGGTGACTTTAAAATGATTTTTCTCCAGATTTCTACAGTAAAATGCCACCAAAATTATATCAGAAGTAGAGTGAGATGTCAGGAACAATATGCAAAAGGAATGAGGATGACACCTATGAAGGACTTGATGTGACCTAAGGTCAAAGGTCAGCATACTGTAACTGGATTTTATTATATTGGTGACTTTAATGTCATTTTTCTCCAAATTTCTACAGTAAAATGCCACCAAAATGATACCAGAGGTAGAGTGAGATGTCAGGAACAATATGCAAAAGGAATGAGGATGACACCTATAAAGGAATTGATGTGACCTAAGGTTAAAGGTCAGCATACTGTAACTGGGTTTTGTTATAGGGGTGATTTTAAAATGATTTTTCTCGAGATTTCTACAGTAAAATGCCACCAAAATTATATCAGAAGTAGAGTGAGACGCCAGGAACAATATGCAAAAAGAATGAGGATGACACCTATAAAGGAATTGATGTGACTTAAGGTCAAAGGTCAGCATACTGTAACTGGATTTTGTTATATTGGTGACTTTACAATTATTTTTCTCCAGATTTCTACAGTAAAATGCCACCAAAATGATACCAGAGGTAGAGTGAGACGCCAGGAACAATATACAAAAGGAATGAGGATGACACCTATGAAGGAATTGATGTGACCTAAGGTTAAAGGTCAGCATACTGTAACTGGATTGTGTTATAGGGGTGACTTTAATGTCATTTTTTCTCCAGATTTCTACAGTAAAATGCCACCAAAATGATACCAGAGGTAGAGTGAGACCCCAGGAACAATATGCAAAAGGAATGAGGATGACACCTATGAAGGAATTGATGTGACCTAAGGTTAAAGGTCAGCATACTGTAACTGGGTTTTGTTTTAGGGGTGATTTTAAAATGATTTTTCTCCAGATTTCTACAGTGAAATGCCACCAAAATGATACCAGAGGTAGAGTGAGATGTCAGGAACAATATGCAAAAGGAATGAGGATGACACCTATGACGGAATTGATGTGACCTAAGGTCAAAGGTCAGCATACTGTAACTGGGTTTTGTTTTAGGGGTGATTTTAAAATGATTTTTCTCCAGATTTCTACAGTAAAATGCCACCAAAATTATACCAGAGGTAGAGTGAGACCCCAGGAACAACATGCAAAAGGAATGAGGATGACACCTATAAAGGAATTGATGTGACCTAAGGTCAAAGGTCAGCATACTGTAACTGGGTTTTGTTTTAGGGGTGATTTTAAAATGATTTTTCTCCAGATTTCTACAGTAAAATGCCACCAAAATTATACCAGAGGTAGAGTGAGACGCCAGGAACAATATGCAAAAGGAATGAGGATGACACCTATGAAGGAATTGATGTGACCTAAGGTCAAAGGTCAGCATACTGTAACTGGGTTGTGTTATAGGAGTGATTTTAAAATGATTTTTCTCCAAATTTCTACAGTAAAATGCCACCAAAATGATACCAGAGGTAGAGTGAGATGTCAGGAACAATATGCAAAAGGAATGAGGATGACACCTATGACGGAATTGATGTGACCTAAGGTCAAAGGTCAGCATACTGTAACTGGATTTTATTATATTGGTGACTTTAATGTCATTTTTCTCCAAATTTCTACAGTAAAATGCCACCAAAATGATACCAGAGGTAGAGTGAGATGTCAGGAACAATATGCAAAAGGAATGAGGATGACACCTATGACGGAATTGATGTGACCTAAGGTCAAAGGTCAGCATACTGTAACTGGATTTTGTTATATTGGTAACTTTAATGTCATTTTTCTCCAAATTTCTACAGTAAAATGCCACCAAAATGATACCAGAGGTAGAGTGAGATGTCAGGAACAATATTCAAAAGGAATGAGGATGACACCTATAAAGGAATTGATGTGACCTAAGGTCAAAGGTCAGCATACTGTAACAGGGTTGTGTTATAGGGGTGATTTTAAAATGATTTTTCTCCAAATTTCTACAGTAAAATGCCACCAAAATGATACCAGAGGTAGAGTGAGACGCCAGGAACAGTATGCAAAAGGAATGAGGATGACACCTATGAAGGAATTGATGTGACCTAAGGTCAAAGGTCAGCATACTGTAAATGGACTTTGTTATATTGGTGACTTTAATGTCATTTTTCTCCAAATTTCTACAGTAAAATGCCACCAAAATGATACCAGAGGTAGAGTGAGATGTCAGGAACAATATGCAAAAGGAATGAGGATGACACCTATGAAGGACTTGATGTGACCTAAGGTCAAAGGTCAGCATACTGTAACTGGATTTTGTCATATTGGTGACTTTAAAATGATTTTTCTCCAGATTTCTACAGTAAAATGCCACCAAAATTATATCAGAAGTAGAGTGAGATGTCAGGAACAATATGCAAAAGGAATGAGGATGACACCTATGAAGGACTTGATGTGACCTAAGGTCAAAGGTCAGCATACTGTAACTGGATTTTATTATATTGGTGACTTTAATGTCATTTTTCTCCAAATTTCTACAGTAAAATGCCACCAAAATGATACCAGAGGTAGAGTGAGATGTCAGGAACAATATACAAAAGGAATGAGGATGACACCTATAAAGGAATTGATGTGACCTAAGGTCAAAGGTCAGCATACTGTAACTGGGTTTTGTTATAGGGGTGATTTTAAAGTTATTTTTCTCCAGATTTCTACAGTAAAATGCCACCAAAATGATAACAGAGGTAGAGTGAGACCCCAGGAACAATATGCAAAAGGAATGAGGATGACACCTATAAAGGAATTGATGTGACCTAAGGTCAAAGGTCAGCATACTGTAACTGGATTTTGTTATATTGGTGACTTTAATGTCATTTTTCTCCAAATTTCTACAGTAAAATGCCACCAAAATGATACCAGAGGTAGAGTGAGACGCCAGGAACAATATGCAAAAGGAATGAGAAACACACCTATGACGGAATTGATGTGACCTAAGGTCAAAGGTCAGCATACTGTAACTGGGTTGTGTTATAGGGGTGATTTTGAAATGATTTTTCTCCAGATTTCTACAGTAAAATGCCACCAAAATGATACCAGAAGTAGAGTGAGATGTCAGGAACAATATGCAAAAGGAATGAGGATGACACCTATGACGGAATTGATGTGACCTAAGGTCAAAGGTCAGCATACTGTAACTGAGTTTTGTTATAGGGGTGACTTTAATGTCATTTTTATCCAGATTTCTACAGTAAAATGCCACCAAAATGATACCAGAGGTAGAGTGAGATGTCAGGAACAATATGCAAAAGGAATGAGGATGACACCTATGAAGGAATTGATGTGACCTAAGGTCAAAGGTCAGCATACTGTAACTGGATTTTGTTATATTGGTGATTTTAAAATGATTTTTCTCCAGATTTCTACAGTAAAATGCCACCAAAATTATACCAGAGGTAGAGTGAGACCCCAGGAACAACATGCAAAAGGAATGAGGATGACACCTATAAAGGAATTGATGTGACCTAAGGTCAAAGGTCAGCATACTGTAACTGGATTTTGTTATATTGGTGACTTTAATGTCATTTTTCTCCAAATTTCTACAGTAAAATGCCACCAAAATGATACCAGAGGTAGAGTGAGATGTCAGGAACAATATGCAAAAGGAATGAGGATGACACCTATGAAGGACTTGATGTGACCTAAGGTCAAAGGTCAGCATACTGTAACTGGATTTTATTATATTGGTGACTTTAATGTCATTTTTCTCCAAATTTCTACAGTAAAATGCCACCAAAATGATACCAGAGGTAGAGTGAGATGTCAGGAACAGTATGCAAAAGGAATGAGGATGACACCTATAAAGGAATTGATGTGACCTAAGGTTAAAGGTCAGCATACTGTAACTGGGTTTTGTTATAGGGGTGATTTTAAAATGATTTTTCTCGAGATTTCTACAGTAAAATGCCACCAAAATTATATCAGAAGTAGAGTGAGACGCCAGGAACAATATGCAAAAAGAATGAGGATGACACCTATAAAGGAATTGATGTGACTTAAGGTCAAAGGTCAGCATACTGTAACTGGATTTTGTTATATTGGTGACTTTACAATTATTTTTCTCCAGATTTCTACAGTAAAATGCCACCAAAATGATACCAGAGGTAGAGTGAGATGTCAGGAACAATATACAAAAGGAATGAGGATGACACCTATGAAGGAATTGATGTGACCTAAGGTTAAAGGTCAGCATACTGTAACTGGATTGTGTTATAGGGGTGACTTTAATGTCATTTTTTCTCCAGATTTCTACAGTAAAATGCCACCAAAATGATACCAGAGGTAGAGTGAGACCCCAGGAACAATATGCAAAAGGAATGAGGATGACACCTATGAAGGAATTGATGTGACCTAAGGTTAAAGGTCAGCATACTGTAACTGGGTTTTGTTTTAGGGGTGATTTTAAAATGATTTTTCTCCAGATTTCTACAGTGAAATGCCACCAAAATGATACCAGAGGTAGAGTGAGATGTCAGGAACAATATGCAAAAGGAATGAGGATGACACCTATGACGGAATTGATGTGACCTAAGGTCAAAGGTCAGCATACTGTAACTGGGTTGTGTTATAGGAGTGATTTTAAAATGATTTTTCTCCAGATTTCTACAGTAAAATGCCACCAAAATTATACCAGAGGTAGAGTGAGACCCCAGGAACAACATGCAAAAGGAATGAGGATGACACCTATAAAGGAATTGATGTGACCTAAGGTCAAAGGTCAGCATACTGTAACTGGATTTTGTTATATTGGTGACTTTAATGTCATTTTTCTCCAAATTTCTACAGTAAAATGCCACCAAAATGATACCAGAGGTAGAGTGAGATGTCAGGAACAATATGCAAAAGGAATGAGGATGACACCTATGAAGGAATTGATGTGACCTAAGGTCAAAGGTCAGCATACTGTAACTGGATTTTATTATATTGGTGACTTTAATGTCATTTTTCTCCAAATTTCTACAGTAAAATGCCACCAAAATGATACCAGAGGTAGAGTGAGATGTCAGGAACAATATGCAAAAGGAATGAGGATGACACCTATGACGGAATTGATGTGACCTAAGGTCAAAGGTCAGCATACTGTAACTGGATTTTGTTATATTGGTAACTTTAATGTCATTTTTCTCCAAATTTCTACAGTAAAATGCCACCAAAATGATACCAGAGGTAGAGTGAGATGTCAGGAACAATATTCAAAAGGAATGAGGATGACACCTATAAAGGAATTGATGTGACCTAAGGTCAAAGGTCAGCATACTGTAACAGGGTTGTGTTATAGGGGTGATTTTAAAATGATTTTTCTCCAAATTTCTACAGTAAAATGCCACCAAAATGATACCAGAGGTAGAGTGAGACGCCAGGAACAGTATGCAAAAGGAATGAGGATGACACCTATGAAGGAATTGATGTGACCTAAGGTCAAAGGTCAGCATACTGTAAATGGACTTTGTTATATTGGTGACTTTAATGTCATTTTTCTCCAAATTTCTACAGTAAAATGCCACCAAAATGATACCAGAGGTAGAGTGAGATGTCAGGAACAATATGCAAAAGGAATGAGGATGACACCTATGAAGGACTTGATGTGACCTAAGGTCAAAGGTCAGCATACTGTAACTGGATTTTGTCATATTGGTGACTTTAAAATGATTTTTCTCCAGATTTCTACAGTAAAATGCCACCAAAATTATATCAGAAGTAGAGTGAGATGTCAGGAACAATATGCAAAAGGAATGAGGATGACACCTATGAAGGACTTGATGTGACCTAAGGTCAAAGGTCAGCATACTGTAACTGGATTTTATTATATTGGTGACTTTAATGTCATTTTTCTCCAAATTTCTACAGTAAAATGCCACCAAAATGATACCAGAGGTAGAGTGAGATGTCAGGAACAGTATGCAAAAGGAATGAGGATGACACCTATAAAGGAATTGATGTGACCTAAGGTTAAAGGTCAGCATACTGTAACTGGGTTTTGTTATAGGGGTGATTTTAAAATGATTTTTCTCGAGATTTCTACAGTAAAATGCCACCAAAATTATATCAGAAGTAGAGTGAGACGCCAGGAACAATATGCAAAAAGAATGAGGATGACACCTATAAAGGAATTGATGTGACTTAAGGTCAAAGGTCAGCATACTGTAACTGGATTTTGTTATATTGGTGACTTTACAATTATTTTTCTCCAGATTTCTACAGTAAAATGCCACCAAAATGATACCAGAGGTAGAGTGAGATGTCAGGAACAATATACAAAAGGAATGAGGATGACACCTATGAAGGAATTGATGTGACCTAAGGTTAAAGGTCAGCATACTGTAACTGGATTGTGTTATAGGGGTGACTTTAATGTCATTTTTTCTCCAGATTTCTACAGTAAAATGCCACCAAAATGATACCAGAGGTAGAGTGAGACCCCAGGAACAATATGCAAAAGGAATGAGGATGACACCTATGAAGGAATTGATGTGACCTAAGGTTAAAGGTCAGCATACTGTAACTGGGTTTTGTTTTAGGGGTGATTTTAAAATGATTTTTCTCCAGATTTCTACAGTGAAATGCCACCAAAATTATACCAGAGGTAGAGTGAGACCCCAGGAACAACATGCAAAAGGAATGAGGATGACACCTATAAAGGAATTGATGTGACCTAAGGTCAAAGGTCAGCATACTGTAACTGGGTTTTGTTATATTGGTGACTTTAATGTCATTTTTCTCCAAATTTCTACAGTAAAATGCCACCAAAATGATACCAGAGGTAGAGTGAGATGTCAGGAACAATATGCAAAAGGAATGAGGATGACACCTATGACGGAATTGATGTGACCTAAGGTCAAAGGTCAGCATACTGTAACTGGATTTTGTTATATTGGTGACTTTAATGTCATTTTTCTCCAAATTTCTACAGTAAAATGCCACCAAAATGATACCAGAGGTAGAGTGAGACGCCAGGAACAATATGCAAAAGGAATGAGGATGACACCTATGACGGAATTGATGTGACCTAAGGTCAAAGGTCAGCATACTGTAACTGGGTTGTGTTATAGGAGTGATTTTAAAATGATTTTTCTCCAGATTTCTACAGTAAAATGCCACCAAAATTATACCAGAGGTAGAGTGAGACCCCAGGAACAACATGCAAAAGGAATGAGGATGACACCTATAAAGGAATTGATGTGACCTAAGGTCAAAGGTCAGCATACTGTAACTGGATTTTGTTATATTGGTAACTTTAATGTCATTTTTCTCCAAATTTCTACAGTAAAATGCCACCAAAATGATACCAGAGGTAGAGTGAGATGTCAGGAACAATATTCAAAAGGAATGAGGATGACACCTATGAAGGACTTGATGTGACCTAAGGTCAAAGGTCAGCATACTGTAACTGGATTTTGTCATATTGGTGACTTTAAAATGATTTTTCTCCAGATTTCTACAGTAAAATGCCACCAAAATTATATCAGAAGTAGAGTGAGATGTCAGGAACAATATGCAAAAGGAATGAGGATGACACCTATGAAGGACTTGATGTGACCTAAGGTCAAAGGTCAGCATACTGTAACTGGATTTTATTATATTGGTGACTTTAATGTCATTTTTCTCCAAATTTCTACAGTAAAATGCCACCAAAATGATACCAGAGGTAGAGTGAGATGTCAGGAACAGTATGCAAAAGGAATGAGGATGACACCTATAAAGGAATTGATGTGACCTAAGGTTAAAGGTCAGCATACTGTAACTGGGTTTTGTTATAGGGGTGATTTTAAAATGATTTTTCTCGAGATTTCTACAGTAAAATGCCACCAAAATTATATCAGAAGTAGAGTGAGACGCCAGGAACAATATGCAAAAAGAATGAGGATGACACCTATAAAGGAATTGATGTGACTTAAGGTCAAAGGTCAGCATACTGTAACTGGATTTTGTTATATTGGTGACTTTACAATTATTTTTCTCCAGATTTCTACAGTAAAATGCCACCAAAATGATACCAGAGGTAGAGTGAGATGTCAGGAACAATATACAAAAGGAATGAGGATGACACCTATGAAGGAATTGATGTGACCTAAGGTTAAAGGTCAGCATACTGTAACTGGATTGTGTTATAGGGGTGACTTTAATGTCATTTTTTCTCCAGATTTCTACAGTAAAATGCCACCAAAATGATACCAGAGGTAGAGTGAGACCCCAGGAACAATATGCAAAAGGAATGAGGATGACACCTATGAAGGAATTGATGTGACCTAAGGTTAAAGGTCAGCATACTGTAACTGGGTTTTGTTTTAGGGGTGATTTTAAAATGATTTTTCTCCAGATTTCTACAGTGAAATGCCACCAAAATGATACCAGAGGTAGAGTGAGATGTCAGGAACAATATGCAAAAGGAATGAGGATGACACCTATGACGGAATTGATGTGACCTAAGGTCAAAGGTCAGCATACTGTAACTGGGTTTTGTTTTAGGGGTGATTTTAAAATGATTTTTCTCCAGATTTCTACAGTAAAATGCCACCAAAATTATACCAGAGGTAGAGTGAGACCCCAGGAACAACATGCAAAAGGAATGAGGATGACACCTATAAAGGAATTGATGTGACCTAAGGTCAAAGGTCAGCATACTGTAACTGGGTTTTGTTATATTGGTGACTTTAATGTCATTTTTCTCCAAATTTCTACAGTAAAATGCCACCAAAATGATACCAGAGGTAGAGTGAGATGTCAGGAACAATATGCAAAAGGAATGAGGATGACACCTATGACGGAATTGATGTGACCTAAGGTCAAAGGTCAGCATACTGTAACTGGATTTTGTTATATTGGTGACTTTAATGTCATTTTTCTCCAAATTTCTACAGTAAAATGCCACCAAAATGATACCAGAGGTAGAGTGAGACGCCAGGAACAATATGCAAAAGGAATGAGGATGACACCTATGACGGAATTGATGTGACCTAAGGTCAAAGGTCAGCATACTGTAACTGGGTTGTGTTATAGGAGTGATTTTAAAATGATTTTTCTCCAGATTTCTACAGTAAAATGCCACCAAAATTATACCAGAGGTAGAGTGAGACCCCAGGAACAACATGCAAAAGGAATGAGGATGACACCTATAAAGGAATTGATGTGACCTAAGGTCAAAGGTCAGCATACTGTAACTGGATTTTGTTATATTGGTGACTTTAATGTCATTTTTCTCCAAATTTCTACAGTAAAATGCCACCAAAATGATACCAGAGGTAGAGTGAGATGTCAGGAACAATATGCAAAAGGAATGAGGATGACACCTATGAAGGAATTGATGTGACCTAAGGTCAAAGGTCAGCATACTGTAACTGGATTTTATTATATTGGTGACTTTAATGTCATTTTTCTCCAAATTTCTACAGTAAAATGCCACCAAAATGATACCAGAGGTAGAGTGAGATGTCAGGAACAATATGCAAAAGGAATGAGGATGACACCTATGACGGAATTGATGTGACCTAAGGTCAAAGGTCAGCATACTGTAACTGGATTTTGTTATATTGGTAACTTTAATGTCATTTTTCTCCAAATTTCTACAGTAAAATGCCACAAAATGATACCAGAGGTAGAGTGAGATGTCAGGAACAATATTCAAAAGGAATGAGGATGACACCTATAAAGGAATTGATGTGACCTAAGGTCAAAGGTCAGCATACTGTAACAGGGTTGTGTTATAGGGGTGATTTTAAAATGATTTTTCTCCAAATTTCTACAGTAAAATGCCACCAAAATGATACCAGAGGTAGAGTGAGACGCCAGGAACAGTATGCAAAAGGAATGAGGATGACACCTATGAAGGAATTGATGTGACCTAAGGTCAAAGGTCAGCATACTGTAAATGGACTTTGTTATATTGGTGACTTTAATGTCATTTTTCTCCAAATTTCTACAGTAAAATGCCACCAAAATGATACCAGAGGTAGAGTGAGATGTCAGGAACAATATGCAAAAGGAATGAGGATGACACCTATGAAGGACTTGATGTGACCTAAGGTCAAAGGTCAGCATACTGTAACTGGATTTTGTCATATTGGTGACTTTAAAATGATTTTTCTCCAGATTTCTACAGTAAAATGCCACCAAAATTATATCAGAAGTAGAGTGAGATGTCAGGAACAATATGCAAAAGGAATGAGGATGACACCTATGAAGGACTTGATGTGACCTAAGGTCAAAGGTCAGCATACTGTAACTGGATTTTATTATATTGGTGACTTTAATGTCATTTTTCTCCAAATTTCTACAGTAAAATGCCACCAAAATGATACCAGAGGTAGAGTGAGATGTCAGGAACAGTATGCAAAAGGAATGAGGATGACACCTATAAAGGAATTGATGTGACCTAAGGTTAAAGGTCAGCATACTGTAACTGGGTTTTGTTATAGGGGTGATTTTAAAATGATTTTTCTCGAGATTTCTACAGTAAAATGCCACCAAAATTATATCAGAAGTAGAGTGAGACGCCAGGAACAATATGCAAAAAGAATGAGGATGACACCTATAAAGGAATTGATGTGACCTAAGGTCAAAGGTCAGCATACTGTAACTGGATTTTGTTATATTGGTGACTTTACAATTATTTTTCTCCAGATTTCTACAGTAAAATGCCACCAAAATGATACCAGAGGTAGAGTGAGATGTCAGGAACAATATACAAAAAGAATGAGGATGACACCTATAAAGGAATTGATGTGACCTAAGGTCAAAGGTCAGCATACTGTAACTGGGTTTTGTTATAGGGGTGATTTTAAAATGATTTTTCTCGAGATTTCTACAGTAAAATGCCACCAAAATTATATCAGAAGTAGAGTGAGACGCCAGGAACAATATGCAAAAAGAATGAGGATGACACCTATAAAGGAATTGATGTGACCTAAGGTCAAAGGTCAGCATACTGTAACTGGATTTTGTTATATTGGTGACTTTACAATTATTTTTCTCCAGATTTCTACAGTAAAATGCCACCAAAATGATACCAGAGGTAGAGTGAGATGTCAGGAACAATATACAAAAGGAATGAGGATGACACCTATGAAGGAATTGATGTGACCTAAGGTTAAAGGTCAGCATACTGTAACTGGATTGTGTTATAGGGGTGACTTTAATGTCATTTTTTCTCCAGATTTCTACAGTAAAATGCCACCAAAATGATACCAGAGGTAGAGTGAGACCCCAGGAACAATATGCAAAAGGAATGAGGATGACACCTATGAAGGAATTGATGTGACCTAAGGTTAAAGGTCAGCATACTGTAACTGGGTTTTGTTTTAGGGGTGATTTTAAAATGATTTTTCTCCAGATTTCTACAGTGAAATGCCACCAAAATGATACCAGAGGTAGAGTGAGATGTCAGGAACAATATGCAAAAGGAATGAGGATGACACCTATGACGGAATTGATGTGACCTAAGGTCAAAGGTCAGCATACTGTAACTGGGTTTTGTTTTAGGGGTGATTTTAAAATGATTTTTCTCCAGATTTCTACAGTAAAATGCCACCAAAATTATACCAGAGGTAGAGTGAGACCCCAGGAACAACATGCAAAAGGAATGAGGATGACACCTATAAAGGAATTGATGTGACCTAAGGTCAAAGGTCAGCATACTGTAACTGGGTTTTGTTATATTGGTGACTTTAATGTCATTTTTCTCCAAATTTCTACAGTAAAATGCCACCAAAATGATACCAGAGGTAGAGTGAGATGTCAGGAACAATATGCAAAAGGAATGAGGATGACACCTATGACGGAATTGATGTGACCTAAGGTCAAAGGTCAGCATACTGTAACTGGATTTTGTTATATTGGTGACTTTAATGTCATTTTTCTCCAAATTTCTACAGTAAAATGCCACCAAAATGATACCAGAGGTAGAGTGAGACGCCAGGAACAATATGCAAAAGGAATGAGGATGACACCTATGAAGGAATTGATGTGACCTAAGGTCAAAGGTCAGCATACTGTAACTGGGTTGTGTTATAGGAGTGATTTTAAAATGATTTTTCTCCAGATTTCTACAGTAAAATGCCCCCAAAATTATACCAGAGGTAGAGTGAGACCCCAGGAACAACATGCAAAAGGAATGAGGATGACACCTATAAAGGAATTGATGTGACCTAAGGTCAAAGGTCAGCATACTGTAACTGGATTTTGTTATATTGGTGACTTTAATGTCATTTTTCTCCAAATTTCTACAGTAAAATGCCACCAAAATGATACCAGAGGTAGAGTGAGATGTCAGGAACAATATGCAAAAGGAATGAGGATGACACCTATGACGGAATTGATGTGACCTAAGGTCAAAGGTCAGCATACTGTAACTGGATTTTGTTATATTGGTAACTTTAATGTCATTTTTCTCCAAATTTCTACAGTAAAATGCCACCAAAATGATACCAGAGGTAGAGTGAGATGTCAGGAACAATATTCAAAAGGAATGAGGATGACACCTATAAAGGAATTGATGTGACCTAAGGTCAAAGGTCAGCATACTGTAACTGGATTGTGTTATAGGGGTGACTTTAATGTCATTTTTTCTCCAGATTTCTACAGTAAAATGCCACCAAAATGATACCAGAGGTAGAGTGAGATGTCAGGAACAATATACAAAAGGAATGAGGATGACACCTATGAAGGAATTGATGTGACCTAAGGTTAAAGGTCAGCATACTGTAACTGGATTGTGTTATAGGGGTGACTTTAATGTCATTTTTTCTCCAGATTTCTACAGTAAAATGCCACCAAAATGATACCAGAAGTAGAGTGAGACGCCAGGAACAATATGCAAAAGGAATGAGGATGACACCTATGAAGGAATTGATGTGACCTAAGGTCAAAGGTCAGCATACTGTAACTGGGTTGTGTTATAGGAGTGATTTTAAAATGATTTTTCTCCAGATTTCTACAGTAAAATGCCACCAAAATTATACCAGAGGTAGAGTGAGACCCCAGGAACAACATGCAAAAGGAATGAGGATGACACCTATGAAGGAATTGATGTGACCTAAGGTCAAAGGTCAGCATACTGTAACTGGATTTTGTTATATTGGTGACTTTAATGTCATTTTTCTCCAAATTTCTACAGTAAAATGCCACCAAAATGATACCAGAGGTAGAGTGAGATGTCAGGAACAATATGCAAAAGGAATGAGGATGACACCTATGAAGGAATTGATGTGACCTAAGGTCAAAGGTCAGCATACTGTAACTGGATTTTATTATATTGGTGACTTTAATGTCATTTTTCTCCAAATTTCTACAGTAAAATGCCACCAAAATGATACCAGAGGTAGAGTGAGATGTCAGGAACAATATGCAAAAGGAATGAGGATGACACCTATGACGGAATTGATGTGACCTAAGGTCAAAGGTCAGCATACTGTAACTGGATTTTGTTATATTGGTAACTTTAATGTCATTTTTCTCCAAATTTCTACAGTAAAATGCCACCAAAATGATACCAGAGGTAGAGTGAGATGTCAGGAACAATATTCAAAAGGAATGAGGATGACACCTGTTGCAGAGTGAATGCATATCACTGCTGCATTAGAGGGCTGCGCCCCGGAACCTTTGTCAGTGGGCTCGTGTAACCCCGCCCTAGTAAAGTAGGCACACCTGTTGTGTTGCACATGTTATGTTCCGCCTACTGGCCGATGTATGTATGCTGCTCGGAGTGTGAGTAAACGAAGCAAACACGGTAACCGGCGTCTGCGTGTATTATTGCTAAGAGAGCAACCACTCAGGTTACAACACTGGCGACGAGGATTAAGAACGCAAGTCAAGCCGAGGATTTATGTTGCCGAGTAGGTAAAGTTACCGTATGAGTCGAAGAAGAAGTTGGCGCGCAGTTAACAGTAATGGCTACCGTCGGTTCGCTCACCGAGTTTGTCGAGGAGGACGGCGACTGGGTGGAGTATGTCGAGAGACTGGAGCACTTTTTCCTCGCTAACGACATTAGAGACGAGGGAAAACAGCGGTCGATTCTTCTCAGTGTGTGCGGGGCCAAGACGTACAAGCTCATCCGCAATCTTGCCACGCCGCGGAGACCGGGAGACATCGGCTTCAAAGAACTGGTAACCATGGTGCAGAATCACCACAACCCAAAGCCATCTGTAATTGTCCAGCGCTTTAAGTTTCACACTCATTCACGCAAGCCGGGAGTGACAGTGGCTGCGTTTGTCGCGGAGCTGAGACAGTTATCCGAGCACTGTGAGTTCGGAGCTGTGCTGGAGGACATGCTGCGGGACAGGTTAGTCTGTGGGATTAATGACGACGGCATGCAGCGCCGTTTGTTGGGAGAGGCCACACTGACTTTCAGAAGAGCGCTTGAGATCGCCCAAGCTATGGAAACAGCAGCTAACAACACTAAAGACATTAAAAATGCTAACGGCGGTGCGCAGCCAGGCGCCGTTCATCTGATGTCAAAAGAAAAAAGAGGCAAGCCATTAAAGTCCGTGGAGTGTTATCGTTGTGGGGGAGCTCACTTCGCAAATGACTGTGGTTTTAAGGACTCGGTTTGCCATAACTGTCAGAAAAAAGGACACATTGCTAAAAAGTGCAGGGGAGCTAAAAATAAACAAAAGAAAGAATGGGGAAAATCAAAGCCCAAGATGAACACACATCACCTGCAGAGTGAAGAGCACGAGGAGCAGTGCTCATTCAACATGTTCAATGTCACTGGTCAGCCGCGGGCTGAGCCCATCTATACAGCACTTCAGGTAAACGGCAGTGAACTGAAAATGGAAGTGGACACTGGTGCCTCAGTTTCAGTGATTAGTCAAGGCACTTTCTGCAAGTTGTGGAACTCAGATGGTGCACCTGAACTTAAAGAGACTAATATAAGACTGAAAACATATACGGGTGAGTGCATTCCACTTGTGGGCGCTATAGATGTGGACATTGAGTATCATGGACAAAAAGCTAAAGCTACACTGCTAGTAGTTGAGGGGGAGGGGCCTAGTTTGTTGGGTCGTGATCTCCTGCAGAAAGTTCGCCTAAATTGGGGTGACATTTGGGGGGAAGTCAAAAACATTACAGTAGTACAAGACATTCTAGCTAAATATGCAGATGTTTTTAAAGATGAACTTGGCACCCTCAATGGCACATCAGTGAAGTTGTGTGTGGACCCCGAAGCACAGCCACGCTTCTTCAAACCACGCACCGTGCCATATGCCATGAGAGCTAAAGTGGAGGCTGAGTTAGAGAGGCTGCAGCAAGCAGGGGTGATTGAACCTGTTGAGTTCTCTGACTGGGCAGCCCCAATTGTGCCAGTTGTAAAGGAAGATGGCGGAATACGCATATGTGGAGACTACAAATTGACAATTAATCAGGCCTCACAGCTCGACACCTACCCCCTGCCTCGTGTGGAGGACCTGTTTACCATGCTAGCAGGTGGAAAAACATTCACGAAACTGGATATGAGTCACGCGTACCAGCAACTGCTGCTGGACGAAGAATCAAAACAATATGTGACTATCAATACACACAAGGGTCTATTCAAGTACAACCGCTTGGTGTTCGGTGTTGCATCCAGTCCAGCGATTTTCCAGCGTACTATGGACAATCTGCTTCAGAACATTCCTCATGTCGCTGTCTACCTGGACGATATCCTGGTCACTGGCAGGACAGAAGAGGAGCACTTGAGAAACCTTGACCAGGTGCTGAAGAGGATGTCAGACGCTGGACTGCGTCTGAAGCGCAGTAAGTGTGTTTTTCAAGCTCCAAGTGTCACATATCTGGGTCACCGGATTTCAGCTCAGGGTCTGTCACCTGTGGAGGAGAAAGTGAGGGCGATAAAGGAGGCTCCAAGTCCAAAGAACATAGCAGAGCTCAGGTCGTTCCTGGGCTTAGTGAACTACTACGGAAAGTTCTTACCTGACCTCTCTACTGTGCTCGCCCCACTCTACCTGCTCCTGCACAAAGACAGTTCATGGAAGTGGCAGCAGGCTCAGGAGGAAGCTTTTCAGCATGTGAAAGGACTGTTGCACTCAGCACGACTGCTGGTGCACTTTGACCCCAGCAAGGATGTCATCCTGTCATGTGACGCCTCCCCGTACGGCGTGGGGGCGGTGCTTTCTCACCGTATGGAGGACGGGAGTGAGAAGCCCATCAGCTACGTGTCACGTACTCTCACTGCAGCAGAAAAAGGGTACTCACAGTTAGAAAAAGAAGGGCTAGCTATAGTTTTTGCTGTAAAACGCTTCCACCACTACCTGTTTGGTCGCCCTTTCACCATCTTTACAGACCATAAGCCTCTGATGGGTCTGTTTAGTGAGTTAAAAGGCATTCCTGCCATGGCATCAGCGAGAATACAACGCTGGGCGTTAACCCTGTCAGCATATCAGTATCGTATAGAGTACAAGGCAGGTAGTGAAAATGCAAATGCTGACGCCTTCAGCCGCCTGCCTCTCCCTGACACGCCAAGTCACACTGGCCTGCCCCCAGAGACTGTTTTTCTGATGGACAGACTGTCAAATTCCCCAGTGACAGCAAAACAGATCAAACTATGGACTGAGAGAGACCCAGTGTTATCACAGGTTAAGAGATGGATAATGCAAGGATGGCCTGTGACTGTTGAGCAGGAGGAATACAAACCTTTTGTCAAGCGCAAACTTGAGTTGAGTGTGCTTGATGGTTGTCTGCTCTGGGGCTCCAGAGTGGTTGTTCCTCCCCCAGGGCGAGCACAAGTGATGGAGGAGCTACATGATGCCCACCCTGGGATATCGCGTATGAAAAGCCTCGCCAGGTCATTTCTGTGGTGGCCTGGGATGGACTGTGCCTTGGAAGAAAAGGTAAAAGCATGTTCACAATGTCAGCAGAACCAAAAGATGCCAGCGTCAGCGCCGCTCCACCCATGGCAGTGGCCAGGCCGTCCATGGTCCAGGCTTCATCTGGATTTTGCTGGTCCATTTATGGGTCGGATGTTCTTGGTGCTCGTGGACGCTTATTCTAAGTGGCTCGAAGCCCATATCATGTCAAGTATCACTGCCCCAGTTACTGCAGAGACACTTAGAGGCATATTTGCAACACATGGACTGCCAGACATGATTGTGACAGACAATGGGCCCACTTTCACCAGTGAGGTTTTCAAAGAGTTTATGGAGAAAAACGGGATCCGTCATGTCTGTTCTGCTCCCTACCACCCCGCCTCTAACGGCTTAGCAGAAAGAGCTGTTGGAACTTTGAAAGAGGGACTAAAGAAAATGTCGGGACACTCTCTGGAAACCAAGCTTTCCCGTTTCCTGTTCCAGTACAGGATTACACCTCACACTGTGACTGGAGTGCCCCCTGCGGAAATGTTACTGGGACGGAGACCAAAATCTCATCTGGATCTCCTCCGCCCAGACGTCAGAGCAAGAGTCGTCAGGTCGCAGGATGTGCAAAAGGCGCGACGAGACCAACATGCTAAAGAGAGACTTTTTCACCCAGGGGACTGTGTGTATGTTAAAAACTTTGCCACAGGTTCGCCCTGGCTTCCAGGAGTCATTCACCGCCGGACGGGTCCAGTGTCTTTTGTGGTGGACTTGTCTGATGGTCGGCAGGTTCGCAGGCACCAGGATCACCTGCGTATCCGCCATGATGGGGGAGGGAAAGGTCCTCAGTGTGTGTCGAGCAGCTCTGGAGACGATGTTGTGGTGCCAGTGACACCAGAGCACACTGAGTTGTCACATGAGGGACTGTCAGAGCTCACCAATGTGGCACCTGATGGACTGTCTGTGCAGGCTGCTCTACCTGCCCCTGTTCCCAGGTCTGGAGACCCCACTCCAGAACTAAGGAGATCAAAGAGGCAACACAAGCCTCCAGATAGACTGAACTGTTAAAAATATGCAAAGAAAAAGAAAAGAGTTCAAAAATGTTTATTAAAACAAGATACAGTGGTTTTGTTGTTGGTTAAGAAAAATGAGTTTCTATCTGCTGCAAATGAAAATGTTTGGTAACGAAAGAAAAAGTAATGCAGTTAAATGATAACATATGCTTTAATACTTTATAACCACTGAGGTAACAAGTCTATGTTCTAATTTGTGCTCTTGTAGGTTTGCACTTAAAGGGGGAGAAGTGTTGCAGAGTGAATGCATATCACTGCTGCATTAGAGGGCTGCGCCCCGGAACCTTTGTCAGTGGGCTCGTGTAACCCCGCCCTAGTAAAGTAGGCACACCTGTTGTGTTGCACATGTTATGTTCCGCCTACTGGCCGATGTATGTATGCTGCTCGGAGTGTGAGTAAACGAAGCAAACACGGTAACCGGCGTCTGCGTGTATTATTGCTAAGAGAGCAACCACTCAGGTTACAACAACACCTATAAAGGAATTGATGTGACCTAAGGTCAAAGGTCAGCATACTGTAACTGGATTGTGTTATAGGGGTGACTTTAATGTCATTTTTTCTCCAGATTTCTACAGTAAAATGCCACCAAAATGATACCAGAGGTAGAGTGAGATGTCAGGAACAATATACAAAAGGAATGAGGATGACACCTATGAAGGAATTGATGTGACCTAAGGTTAAAGGTCAGCATACTGTAACTGGATTGTGTTATAGGGGTGACTTTAATGTCATTTTTTCTCCAGATTTCTACAGTAAAATGCCACCAAAATGATACCAGAAGTAGAGTGAGACGCCAGGAACAATATGCAAAAGGAATGAGGATGACACCTATGAAGGAATTGATGTGACCTAAGGTCAAAGGTCAGCATACTGTAACTGGGTTGTGTTATAGGAGTGATTTTAAAATGATTTTTCTCCAGATTTCTACAGTAAAATGCCACCAAAATTATACCAGAGGTAGAGTGAGACCCCAGGAACAACATGCAAAAGGAATGAGGATGACACCTATGAAGGAATTGATGTGACCTAAGGTCAAAGGTCAGCATACTGTAACTGGATTTTGTTATATTGGTGACTTTAATGTCATTTTTCTCCAAATTTCTACAGTAAAATGCCACCAAAATGATACCAGAGGTAGAGTGAGACGCCAGGAACAATATGCAAAAGGAATGAGAAACACACCTATGACGGAATTGATGTGACCTAAGGTCAAAGGTCAGCATACTGTAACTGGATTTTGTTATAGGGGTGACTTTAATGTCATTTTTCTCCAGATTTCTACAGTAAAATGCCACCAAAATGATACCAGAGGTAGAGTGAGATGTCAGGAACAATATGCAAAAGGAATGAGGGTGACAATATTCAAAAGGAATGAGGATGACACCTATAAAGGAATTGATGTGACCTAAGGTCAAAGGTCAGCATACTGTAACTGGATTGTGTTATAGGGGTGACTTTAATGTCATTTTTTCTCCAGATTTCTACAGTAAAATGCCACCAAAATGATACCAGAGGTAGAGTGAGATGTCAGGAACAATATACAAAAGGAATGAGGATGACACCTATGACGGAATTGATGTGACCTAAGGTCAAAGGTCAGCATACTGTAACTGGGTTTTGTTATAGGGGTGATTTTAAAATGATTTTTCTCCAGATTTCTACAGTAAAATGCCACCAAAATTATATCAGAAGTAGAGTGAGACCCCAGGAACAACATGCAAAAGAGATGAGGAACACACCTATAAAGGAATTGATGTGACCTAAGGTCAAAGGTCAGCATAATGTAACTGGGTTTTGTTATATTGGTGACTTTAAAATGATTTTTCTCCAAATTTCTACAGCAAAATGCCACCAAAATGATACCAGAGGTAGAGTGAGACGCCAGGAACAATATGCAAAAGGAATGAGGGTGACACCTATAAAGGAATTGATGTGACCTAAGGTCAAAGGTCAGCATACTGTAACTGGGTTGTGTTATAGGGGTGATTTTGAAATGATTTTTCTCCAGATTTCTACAGTAAAATGCCACCAAAATTATATCAGAAGTAGAGTGAGACCCCGGGAACAATATGCAAAAGGAATGAGAAACACACATATGAAAGAATTGATTTGACTTAAGGTCAAAGGTCAGCATACAATAAATGTGGTTGAGTCATCATAGTTTGGATTTTTAAAGTTATTTTTCTCCAGATTTCTACAGTAAAATGCCACCAAAATGATACCAGAGGTAGAGTGAGACTCCAGGAACAATATGCAAAAGGAATGAGGATGACACCTAGAATGGAATTGATGTGACCTAAGGTCAAAGGTCAGCATACTGTAACTGGGTTTTGTTATAGGGGTAATTTTAAAATGATTTTTCTCCAGATTTCTACAGTAAAATGCCACTAAAATTATATCAGAAGTAGAGTGAGACCCCAGGAACAACATGCAAAAGAGATGAGGAACACACCTATAAAGGAATTTATGTGACCTAAGGTCAAAGGTCAGCATACTGTAACTGGATTTGGTTATATTGGTGACTTTAATGTCATTTTTCTCCAAATTTCTACAGTAAAATGCCACCAAAATGATACCAGAGGTAGAGTGAGACGCCAGGAACAATATGCAAAAGGAATGAGAAACACACCTATGACGGAATTGATGTGACCTAAGGTCAAAGGTCAGCATACTGTAACTGGGTTGTGTTATAGGGGTGATTTTGAAATGATTTTTCTCCAGATTTCTACAGTAAAATGCCACCAAAATGATACCAGAGGTAGAGTGAGATGTCAGGAACAACATGCAAAAGAGATGAGGAACACACCTATAAAGGAATTGATGTGACCTAAGGTCAAAGGTCAGCATACTGTAACTGGATTTTGTTATATTGGTGACTTTAAAATTATTTTTCTCCAGATTTCTACAGTAAAATGCCACCAAAATTATATCAGAAGTAGAGTGAGACCCCGGGAACAATATGCAAAAGGAATGAGAAACACACATATGAAGGAATTGATTTGACTTAAGGTCAAAGGTCAGCATACAATAAATGTGGTTGAGTCATCATAGTTTGGATTTTTAAAGTTATTTTTCTCCAGATTTCTACAGTAAAATGCCACCAAAATGATACCAGAGGTAGAGTGAGACTCCAGGAACAATATGCAAAAGGAATGAGGATGACACCTATGACGGAATTGATGTGACCTAAGGTCAAAGGTCAGCATACTGTAACTGGGTTTTGTTATAGGGGTGATTTTAAAATGATTTTTCTCCAGATTTCTACAGTAAAATGCCACCAAAATTATATCAGAAGTAGAGTGAGACCCCAGGAACAACATGCAAAAGAGATGAGGAACACACCTATAAAGGAATTGATGTGACCTAAGGTCAAAGGTCAGCATACTGTAACTGGGTTTTGTTATATTGGTGACTTTAAAATGATTTTTCTCCAAATTTCTACAGCAAAATGCCACCAAAATGATACCAGAGGTAGAGTGAGACGCCAGGAACAATATGCAAAAGGAATGAGGGTGACACCTATAAAGGAATTGATGTGACCTAAGGTCAAAGGTCAGCATACTGTAACTGGGTTGTGTTATAGGGGTGATTTTGAAATGATTTTTCTCCAGATTTCTACAGTAAAATGCCACCAAAATGATACCAGAGGTAGAGTGAGATGTCAGGAACAATATGCAAAAGGAATGAGGATGACACCTATGAGGGAATTGATGTGACCTAAGGTCAAAGGTCAGCATACTGTAACTGGATTTTGTTATATTGGTGACTTTAAAATGATTTTTCTCCAGATTTCTACAGTAAAATGCCACCAAAATGATACCAGAGGTAGAGTGAGATGTCAGGAACAATATACAAAAGGAATGAGGATGACACCTATAAAGGAATTGATGTGACCTAAGGTCAAAGGTCAGCATACTGTAACAGGGTTGTGTTATAGGGGTGATTTTAAAATGATTTTTCTCCAAATTTCTACAGTAAAATGCCACCAAAATGATACCAGAGGTAGAGTGAGACGCCAGGAACAGTATGCAAAAGGAATGAGGATGACACCTATGAAGGAATTGATGTGACCTAAGGTCAAAGGTCAGCATACTGTAAATGGACTTTGTTATATTGGTGACTTTAATGTCATTTTTCTCCAAATTTCTACAGTAAAATGCCACCAAAATGATACCAGAGGTAGAGTGAGATGTCAGGAACAATATGCAAAAGGAATGAGGATGACACCTATGAAGGACTTGATGTGACCTAAGGTCAAAGGTCAGCATACTGTAACTGGATTTTGTCATATTGGTGACTTTACAATGATTTTTCTCCAGATTTCTACAGTAAAATGCCACCAAAATGATACCAGAGGTAGAGTGAGATGTCAGGAACAATATGCAAAAGGATTGAGGATGACATCTATGACGGAATTGATGTGACCTAAGGTCAAAGGTCAGCATACTGTAACTGGATTTTGTTATATTGGTAACTTTAATGTCATTTTTCTCCAAATTTCTACAGTAAAATGCCACCAAAATGATACCAGAGGTAGAGTGAGATGTCAGGAACAATATTCAAAAGGAATGAGGATGACACCTATAAAGGAATTGATGTGACCTAAGGTCAAAGGTCAGCATACTGTAACTGGATTTTGTCATATTGGTGACTTTACAATGATTTTTCTCCAGATTTCTACAGTAAAATGCCACCAAAATGATACCAGAGGTACAGTGAGATGTCAGGAACAATATGCAAAAGGATTGAGGATGACATCTATGACGGAATTGATGTGACCTAAGGTCAAAGGTCAGCATACTGTAACTGGATTTTGTTATATTGGTGACTTTAATGTCATTTTTCTCCAAATTTCTACAGTAAAATGCCACCAAAATGATACCAGAGGTAGAGTGAGATGTCAGGAACAATATACAAAAGGAATGAGGATGACACCTATAAAGGAATTGATGTGACCTAAGGTCAAAGGTCAGCATACTGTAACTGGGTTTTGTTATAGGGGTGATTTTAAAGTTATTTTTCTCCAGATTTCTACAGTAAAATGCCACCAAAATGATAACAGAGGTAGAGTGAGACCCCAGGAACAATATGCAAAAGGAATGAGGATGACACCTATAAAGGAATTGATGTGACCTAAGGTCAAAGGTCAGCATACTGTAACTGGATTTTGTTATATTGGTGACTTTAATGTCATTTTTCTCCAAATTTCTACAGTAAAATGCCACCAAAATGATACCAGAGGTAGAGTGAGATGTCAGGAACAATATGCAAAAGGAATGAGAAACACACCTATGACGGAATTGATGTGACCTAAGGTCAAAGGTCAGCATACTGTAACTGGGTTGTGTTATAGGGGTGATTTTGAAATGATTTTTCTCCAGATTTCTACAGTAAAATGCCACCAAAATGATACCAGAAGTAGAGTGAGATGTCAGGAACAATATGCAAAAGGAATGAGGATGACACCTATGACGGAATTGATGTGACCTAAGGTCAAAGGTCAGCATACTGTAACTGAGTTTTGTTATAGGGGTGACTTTAATGTCATTTTTATCCAGATTTCTACAGTAAAATGCCACCAAAATGATACCAGAGGTAGAGTGAGATGTCAGGAACAATATGCAAAAGGAATGAGGATGACACCTATGAAGGAATTGATGTGACCTAAGGTCAAAGGTCAGCATACTGTAACTGGATTTTGTTATATTGGTGACTTTAAAATGATTTTTCTCCAGATTTCTACAGTAAAATGCCACCAAAATGATACCAGAGGTAGAGTGAGACCCCAGGAACAATATACAAAAGGAATGAGGATGACACCTATAAAGGAATTGATGTGACCTAAGGTCAAAGGTCAGCATACTGTAACAGGGTTGTGTTATAGGGGTGATTTTAAAATGATTTTTCTCCAAATTTCTACAGTAAAATGCCACCAAAATGATACCAGAGGTAGAGTGAGACGCCAGGAACAGTATGCAAAAGGAATGAGGATGACACCTATGAAGGAATTGATGTGACCTAAGGTCAAAGGTCAGCATACTGTAAATGGACTTTGTTATATTGGTGACTTTAATGTCATTTTTCTCCAAATTTCTACAGTAAAATGCCACCAAAATGATACCAGAGGTAGAGTGAGATGTCAGGAACAATATGCAAAAGGAATGAGGATGACACCTATGAAGGACTTGATGTGACCTAAGGTCAAAGGTCAGCATACTGTAACTGGGTTGTGTTATAGGGGTGATTTTGAAATGATTTTTCTCCAGATTTCTACAGTAAAATGCCACCAAAATGATACCAGAGGTAGAGTGAGACGCCAGGAACAATATGCAAAAGGAATGAGAAACACACCTATGACGGAATTGATGTGACCTAAGGTCAAAGGTCAGCATACTGTAACAGGGTTGTGTTATAGGGGTGATTTTAAAATGATTTTTCTCCAAATTTCTACAGTAAAATGCCACCAAAATGATACCAGAGGTAGAGTGAGATGTCAGGAACAATATGCAAAAGGATTGAGGATGACATCTATGACGGAATTGATGTGACCTAAGGTCAAAGGTCAGCATACTGTAACTGGATTTTGTTATATTGGTGACTTTAATGTCATTTTTCTCCAAATTTCTACAGTAAAATGCCACCAAAATGATACCAGAGGTAGAGTGAGATGTCAGGAACAATATACAAAAGGAATGAGGATGACACCTATAAAGGAATTGATGTGACCTAAGGTCAAAGGTCAGCATACTGTAACTGGGTTTTGTTATAGGGGTGATTTTAAAGTTATTTTTCTCCAGATTTCTACAGTAAAATGCCACCAAAATGATAACAGAGGTAGAGTGAGACCCCAGGAACAATATGCAAAAGGAATGAGGATGACACCTATAAAGGAATTGATGTGACCTAAGGTCAAAGGTCAGCATACTGTAACTGGATTTTGTTATATTGGTGACTTTAATGTCATTTTTCTCCAAATTTCTACAGTAAAATGCCACCAAAATGATACCAGAGGTAGAGTGAGACCCCAGGAACAATATGCAAAAGGAATGAGGATGACACCTATAAAGGAATTGATGTGACCTAAGGTCAAAGGTCAGCATACTGTAACTGGATTTTGTTATATTGGTGACTTTAATGTCATTTTTCTCCAAATTTCTACAGTAAAATGCCACCAAAATGATACCAGAGGTAGAGTGAGACGCCAGGAACAATATGCAAAAGGAATGAGAAACACACCTATGACGGAATTGATGTGACCTAAGGTCAAAGGTCAGCATACTGTAACTGGGTTGTGTTATAGGGGTGATTTTGAAATGATTTTTCTCCAGATTTCTACAGTAAAATGCCACCAAAATGATACCAGAAGTAGAGTGAGATGTCAGGAACAATATGCAAAAGGAATGAGGATGACACCTATGACGGAATTGATGTGACCTAAGGTCAAAGGTCAGCATACTGTAACTGAGTTTTGTTATAGGGGTGACTTTAATGTCATTTTTATCCAGATTTCTACAGTAAAATGCCACCAAAATGATACCAGAGGTAGAGTGAGATGTCAGGAACAATATGCAAAAGGAATGAGGATGACACCTATGAAGGAATTGATGTGACCTAAGGTCAAAGGTCAGCATACTGTAACTGGATTTTGTTATATTGGTGACTTTAAAATGATTTTTCTCCAGATTTCTACAGTAAAATGCCACCAAAATGATACCAGAGGTAGAGTGAGACCCCAGGAACAATATACAAAAGGAATGAGGATGACACCTATAAAGGAATTGATGTGACCTAAGGTCAAAGGTCAGCATACTGTAACAGGGTTGTGTTATAGGGGTGATTTTAAAATGATTTTTCTCCAAATTTCTACAGTAAAATGCCACCAAAATGATACCAGAGGTAGAGTGAGACGCCAGGAACAGTATGCAAAAGGAATGAGGATGACACCTATGAAGGAATTGATGTGACCTAAGGTCAAAGGTCAGCATACTGTAAATGGACTTTGTTATATTGGTGACTTTAATGTCATTTTTCTCCAAATTTCTACAGTAAAATGCCACCAAAATGATACCAGAGGTAGAGTGAGATGTCAGGAACAATATGCAAAAGGAATGAGGATGACACCTATGAAGGACTTGATGTGACCTAAGGTCAAAGGTCAGCATACTGTAACTGGATTTTGTCATATTGGTGACTTTAAAATGATTTTTCTCCAGATTTCTACAGTAAAATGCCACCAAAATGATACCAGAGGTAGAGTGAGACGCCAGGAACAATATGCAAAAGGAATGAGAAACACACCTATGACGGAATTGATGTGACCTAAGGTCAAAGGTCAGCATACTGTAACTGGGTTGTGTTATAGGGGTGATTTTGAAATGATTTTTCTCCAGATTTCTACAGTAAAATGCCACCAAAATGATACCAGAGGTAGAGTGAGATGTCAGGAACAACATGCAAAAGAGATGAGGAACACACCTATAAAGGAATTGATGTGACCTAAGGTCAAAGGTCAGCATACTGTAACTGGATTTTGTTATATTGGTGACTTTAAAATTATTTTTCTCCAGATTTCTACAGTAAAATGCCACCAAAATTATATCAGAAGTAGAGTGAGACCCCGGGAACAATATGCAAAAGGAATGAGAAACACACATATGAAGGAATTGATTTGACTTAAGGTCAAAGGTCAGCATACAATAAATGTGGTTGAGTCATCATAGTTTGGATTTTTAAAGTTATTTTTCTCCAGATTTCTACAGTAAAATGCCACCAAAATGATACCAGAGGTAGAGTGAGACTCCAGGAACAATATGCAAAAGGAATGAGGATGACACCTATGACGGAATTGATGTGACCTAAGGTCAAAGGTCAGCATACTGTAACTGGGTTTTGTTATAGGGGTGATTTTAAAATGATTTTTCTCCAGATTTCTACAGTAAAATGCCACCAAAATTATATCAGAAGTAGAGTGAGACCCCAGGAACAACATGCAAAAGAGATGAGGAACACACCTATAAAGGAATTGATGTGACCTAAGGTCAAAGGTCAGCATACTGTAACTGGGTTTTGTTATATTGGTGACTTTAAAATGATTTTTCTCCAAATTTCTACAGCAAAATGCCACCAAAATGATACCAGAGGTAGAGTGAGACGCCAGGAACAATATGCAAAAGGAATGAGGGTGACACCTATAAAGGAATTGATGTGACCTAAGGTCAAAGGTCAGCATACTGTAACTGGGTTGTGTTATAGGGGTGATTTTGAAATGATTTTTCTCCAGATTTCTACAGTAAAATGCCACCAAAATGATACCAGAGGTAGAGTGAGATGTCAGGAACAATATGCAAAAGGAATGAGGATGACACCTATGAGGGAATTGATGTGACCTAAGGTCAAAGGTCAGCATACTGTAACTGGATTTTGTTATATTGGTGACTTTAAAATGATTTTTCTCCAGATTTCTACAGTAAAATGCCACCAAAATGATACCAGAGGTAGAGTGAGACCCCAGGAACAATATACAAAAGGAATGAGGATGACACCTATAAAGGAATTGATGTGACCTAAGGTCAAAGGTCAGCATACTGTAACAGGGTTGTGTTATAGGGGTGATTTTAAAATGATTTTTCTCCAAATTTCTACAGTAAAATGCCACCAAAATGATACCAGAGGTAGAGTGAGACGCCAGGAACAGTATGCAAAAGGAATGAGGATGACACCTATGAAGGAATTGATGTGACCTAAGGTCAAAGGTCAGCATACTGTAAATGGACTTTGTTATATTGGTGACTTTAATGTCATTTTTCTCCAAATTTCTACAGTAAAATGCCACCAAAATGATACCAGAGGTAGAGTGAGATGTCAGGAACAATATGCAAAAGGAATGAGGATGACACCTATGAAGGACTTGATGTGACCTAAGGTCAAAGGTCAGCATACTGTAACTTGATTTTGTCACATTGGTGACTTTACAATGATTTTTCTCCAGATTTCTACAGTAAAATGCCACCAAAATGATACCAGAGGTAGAGTGAGATGTCAGGAACAATATGCAAAAGGATTGAGGATGACATCTATGACGGAATTGATGTGACCTAAGGTCAAAGGTCAGCATACTGTAACTGGATTTTGTTATATTGGTAACTTTAATGTCATTTTTCTCCAAATTTCTACAGTAAAATGCCACCAAAATGATACCAGAGGTAGAGTGAGATGTCAGGAACAATATTCAAAAGGAATGAGGATGACACCTATAAAGGAATTGATGTGACCTAAGGTCAAAGGTCAGCATACTGTAACTGGATTTTGTCATATTGGTGACTTTACAATGATTTTTCTCCAGATTTCTACAGTAAAATGCCACCAAAATGATACCAGAGGTAGAGTGAGATGTCAGGAACAATATGCAAAAGGATTGAGGATGACATCTATGACGGAATTGATGTGACCTAAGGTCAAAGGTCAGCATACTGTAACTGGATTTTGTTATATTGGTGACTTTAATGTCATTTTTCTCCAAATTTCTACAGTAAAATGCCACCAAAATGATACCAGAGGTAGAGTGAGATGTCAGGAACAATATACAAAAGGAATGAGGATGACACCTATAAAGGAATTGATGTGACCTAAGGTCAAAGGTCAGCATACTGTAACTGGGTTTTGTTATAGGGGTGATTTTAAAGTTATTTTTCTCCAGATTTCTACAGTAAAATGCCACCAAAATGATAACAGAGGTAGAGTGAGACCCCAGGAACAATATGCAAAAGGAATGAGGATGACACCTATAAAGGAATTGATGTGACCTAAGGTCAAAGGTCAGCATACTGTAACTGGATTTTGTTATATTGGTGACTTTAATGTCATTTTTCTCCAAATTTCTACAGTAAAATGCCACCAAAATGATACCAGAGGTAGAGTGAGACCCCAGGAACAATATGCAAAAGGAATGAGGATGACACCTATAAAGGAATTGATGTGACCTAAGGTCAAAGGTCAGCATACTGTAACTGGATTTTGTTATATTGGTGACTTTAATGTCATTTTTCTCCAAATTTCTACAGTAAAATGCCACCAAAATGATACCAGAGGTAGAGTGAGACGCCAGGAACAATATGCAAAAGGAATGAGAAACACACCTATGACGGAATTGATGTGACCTAAGGTCAAAGGTCAGCATACTGTAACTGGGTTGTGTTATAGGGGTGATTTTGAAATGATTTTTCTCCAGATTTCTACAGTAAAATGCCACCAAAATGATACCAGAAGTAGAGTGAGATGTCAGGAACAATATGCAAAAGGAATGAGGATGACACCTATGACGGAATTGATGTGACCTAAGGTCAAAGGTCAGCATACTGTAACTGAGTTTTGTTATAGGGGTGACTTTAATGTCATTTTTATCCAGATTTCTACAGTAAAATGCCACCAAAATGATACCAGAGGTAGAGTGAGATGTCAGGAACAATATGCAAAAGGAATGAGGATGACACCTATGAAGGAATTGATGTGACCTAAGGTCAAAGGTCAGCATACTGTAACTGGATTTTGTTATATTGGTGACTTTAAAATGATTTTTCTCCAGATTTCTACAGTAAAATGCCACCAAAATGATACCAGAGGTAGAGTGAGACCCCAGGAACAATATACAAAAGGAATGAGGATGACACCTATAAAGGAATTGATGTGACCTAAGGTCAAAGGTCAGCATACTGTAACTGGGTTGTGTTATAGGGGTGATTTTAAAATGATTTTTCTCCAAATTTCTACAGTAAAATGCCACCAAAATGATACCAGAGGTAGAGTGAGACGCCAGGAACAGTATGCAAAAGGAATGAGGATGACACCTATGAAGGAATTGATGTGACCTAAGGTCAAAGGTCAGCATACTGTAAATGGACTTTGTTATATTGGTGACTTTAATGTCATTTTTCTCCAAATTTCTACAGTAAAATGCCACCAAAATGATACCAGAGGTAGAGTGAGATGTCAGGAACAATATGCAAAAGGAATGAGGATGACACCTATGAAGGACTTGATGTGACCTAAGGTCAAAGGTCAGCATACTGTAACTGGATTTTGTCATATTGGTGACTTTAAAATGATTTTTCTCCAGATTTCTACAGTAAAATGCCACCAAAATTATATCAGAAGTAGAGTGAGATGTCAGGAACAATATGCAAAAGGAATGAGGATGACACCTATGAAGGACTTGATGTGACCTAAGGTCAAAGGTCAGCATACTGTAACTGGATTTTATTATATTGGTGACTTTAATGTCATTTTTCTCCAAATTTCTACAGTAAAATGCCACCAAAATGATACCAGAGGTAGAGTGAGATGTCAGGAACAGTATGCAAAAGGAATGAGGATGACACCTATAAAGGAATTGATGTGACCTAAGGTTAAAGGTCAGCATACTGTAACTGGGTTTTGTTATAGGGGTGATTTTAAAATGATTTTTCTCGAGATTTCTACAGTAAAATGCCACCAAAATTATATCAGAAGTAGAGTGAGACGCCAGGAACAATATGCAAAAAGAATGAGGATGACACCTATAAAGGAATTGATGTGACCTAAGGTCAAAGGTCAGCATACTGTAACTGGATTTTGTTATATTGGTGACTTTACAATTATTTTTCTCCAGATTTCTACAGTAAAATGCCACCAAAATGATACCAGAGGTAGAGTGAGATGTCAGGAACAATATACAAAAGGAATGAGGATGACACCTATGAAGGAATTGATGTGACCTAAGGTTAAAGGTCAGCATACTGTAACTGGATTGTGTTATAGGGGTGACTTTAATGTCATTTTTTCTCCAGATTTCTACAGTAAAATGCCACCAAAATGATACCAGAGGTAGAGTGAGACCCCAGGAACAATATGCAAAAGGAATGAGGATGACACCTATGAAGGAATTGATGTGACCTAAGGTTAAAGGTCAGCATACTGTAACTGGGTTTTGTTTTAGGGGTGATTTTAAAATGATTTTTCTCCAGATTTCTACAGTGAAATGCCACCAAAATGATACCAGAGGTAGAGTGAGATGTCAGGAACAATATGCAAAAGGAATGAGGATGACACCTATGACGGAATTGATGTGACCTAAGGTCAAAGGTCAGCATACTGTAACTGGATTTTGTTATATTGGTGACTTTAATGTCATTTTTCTCCAAATTTCTACAGTAAAATGCCACCAAAATGATACCAGAGGTAGAGTGAGACGCCAGGAACAATATGCAAAAGGAATGAGGATGACACCTATGAAGGAATTGATGTGACCTAAGGTCAAAGGTCAGCATACTGTAACTGGGTTGTGTTATAGGAGTGATTTTAAAATGATTTTTCTCCAGATTTCTACAGTAAAATGCCACCAAAATTATACCAGAGGTAGAGTGAGACCCCAGGAACAACATGCAAAAGGAATGAGGATGACACCTATAAAGGAATTGATGTGACCTAAGGTCAAAGGTCAGCATACTGTAACTGGGTTTTGTTATATTGGTGACTTTAATGTCATTTTTCTCCAAATTTCTACAGTAAAATGCCACCAAAATGATACCAGAGGTAGAGTGAGATGTCAGGAACAATATGCAAAAGGAATGAGGATGACACCTATGACGGAATTGATGTGACCTAAGGTCAAAGGTCAGCATACTGTAACTGGATTTTGTTATATTGGTGACTTTAATGTCATTTTTCTCCAAATTTCTACAGTAAAATGCCACCCAAATGATACCAGAGGTAGAGTGAGACGCCAGGAACAATATGCAAAAGGAATGAGGATGACACCTATGAAGGAATTGATGTGACCTAAGGTCAAAGGTCAGCATACTGTAACTGGGTTGTGTTATAGGAGTGATTTTAAAATGATTTTTCTCCAGATTTCTACAGTAAAATGCCACCAAAATTATACCAGAGGTAGAGTGAGACCCCAGGAACAACATGCAAAAGGAATGAGGATGACACGTATAAAGGAATTGATGTGACCTAAGGTCAAAGGTCAGCATACTGTAACTGGATTTTGTTATATTGGTGACTTTAATGTCATTTTTCTCCAAATTTCTACAGTAAAATGCCACCAAAATGATACCAGAGGTAGAGTGAGATGTCAGGAACAATATGCAAAAGGAATGAGGATGACACCTATGAAGGAATTGATGTGACCTAAGGTCAAAGGTCAGCATACTGTAACTGGATTTTATTATATTGGTGACTTTAATGTCATTTTTCTCCAAATTTCTACAGTAAAATGCCACCAAAATGATACCAGAGGTAGAGTGAGATGTCAGGAACAATATGCAAAAGGAATGAGGATGACACCTATGACGGAATTGATGTGACCTAAGGTCAAAGGTCAGCATACTGTAACTGGGTTTTGTTATATTGGTGACTTTAATGTCATTTTTCTCCAAATTTCTACAGTAAAATGCCACCAAAATGATACCAGAGGTAGAGTGAGATGTCAGGAACAATATGCAAAAGGAATGAGGATGACACCTATGACGGAATTGATGTGACCTAAGGTCAAAGGTCAGCATACTGTAACTGGATTTTGTTATATTGGTGACTTTAATGTCATTTTTTCTCCAGATTTCTACAGTAAAATGCCACCAAAATGATACCAGAGGTAGAGTGAGACGCCAGGAACAATATGCAAAAGGAATGAGGATGACACCTATGAAGGAATTGATGTGACCTAAGGTCAAAGGTCAGCATACTGTAACTGGGTTGTGTTATAGGAGTGATTTTAAAATGATTTTTCTCCAGATTTCTACAGTAAAATGCCACCAAAATTATACCAGAGGTAGAGTGAGACCCCAGGAACAACATGCAAAAGGAATGAGGATGACACCTATGAAGGAATTGATGTGACCTAAGGTCAAAGGTCAGCATACTGTAACTGGGTTGTGTTATAGGAGTGATTTTAAAATGATTTTTCTCCAGATTTCTACAGTAAAATGCCACCAAAATTATACCAGAGGTAGAGTGAGACCCCAGGAACAACATGCAAAAGGAATGAGGATGACACCTATGAAGGAATTGATGTGACCTAAGGTCAAAGGTCAGCATACTGTAACTGGATTTTGTTATATTGGTGACTTTAATGTCATTTTTCTCCAAATTTCTACAGTAAAATGCCACCAAAATGATACCAGAGGTAGAGAGAGACGCCAGGAACAATATGCAAAAGGAATGAGAAACACACCTATGACGGAATTGATGTGACCTAAGGTCAAAGGTCAGCATACTGTAACTGGGTTGTGTTATAGGGGTGATTTTGAAATGATTTTTCTCCAGATTTCTACAGTAAAATGCCACCAAAATGATACCAGAGGTAGAGTGAGATGTCAGGAACAATATGCAAAAGGATTGAGGATGACATCTATGACGGAATTGATGTGACCTAAGGTCAAAGGTCAGCATACTGTAACTGGATTTTGTTATATTGGTGACTTTAATGTCATTTTTCTCCAAATTTCTACAGTAAAATGCCACCAAAATGATACCAGAGGTAGAGTGAGATGTCAGGAACAATATACAAAAGGAATGAGGATGACACCTATAAAGGAATTGATGTGACCTAAGGTCAAAGGTCAGCATACTGTAACTGGGTTTTGTTATAGGGGTGATTTTAAAGTTATTTTTCTCCAGATTTCTACAGTAAAATGCCACCAAAATGATAACAGAGGTAGAGTGAGACCCCAGGAACAATATGCAAAAGGAATGAGGATGACACCTATAAAGGAATTGATGTGACCTAAGGTCAAAGGTCAGCATACTGTAACTGGATTTTGTTATATTGGTGACTTTAATGTCATTTTTCTCCAAATTTCTACAGTAAAATGCCACCAAAATGATACCAGAGGTAGAGTGAGACCCCAGGAACAATATGCAAAAGGAATGAGGATGACACCTATAAAGGAATTGATGTGACCTAAGGTCAAAGGTCAGCATACTGTAACTGGATTTTGTTATATTGGTGACTTTAATGTCATTTTTCTCCAAATTTCTACAGTAAAATGCCACCAAAATGATACCAGAGGTAGAGTGAGACGCCAGGAACAATATGCAAAAGGAATGAGAAACACACCTATGACGGAATTGATGTGACCTAAGGTCAAAGGTCAGCATACTGTAACTGGGTTGTGTTATAGGGGTGATTTTGAAATGATTTTTCTCCAGATTTCTACAGTAAAATGCCACCAAAATGATACCAGAAGTAGAGTGAGATGTCAGGAACAATATGCAAAAGGAATGAGGATGACACCTATGACGGAATTGATGTGACCTAAGGTCAAAGGTCAGCATACTGTAACTGAGTTTTGTTATAGGGGTGACTTTAATGTCATTTTTATCCAGATTTCTACAGTAAAATGCCACCAAAATGATACCAGAGGTAGAGTGAGATGTCAGGAACAATATGCAAAAGGAATGAGGATGACACCTATGAAGGAATTGATGTGACCTAAGGTCAAAGGTCAGCATACTGTAACTGGATTTTGTTATATTGGTGACTTTAAAATGATTTTTCTCCAGATTTCTACAGTAAAATGCCACCAAAATGATACCAGAGGTAGAGTGAGACCCCAGGAACAATATACAAAAGGAATGAGGATGACACCTATAAAGGAATTGATGTGACCTAAGGTCAAAGGTCAGCATACTGTAACAGGGTTGTGTTATAGGGGTGATTTTAAAATGATTTTTCTCCAAATTTCTACAGTAAAATGCCACCAAAATGATACCAGAGGTAGAGTGAGACGCCAGGAACAGTATGCAAAAGGAATGAGGATGACACCTATGAAGGAATTGATGTGACCTAAGGTCAAAGGTCAGCATACTGTAAATGGACTTTGTTATATTGGTGACTTTAATGTCATTTTTCTCCAAATTTCTACAGTAAAATGCCACCAAAATGATACCAGAGGTAGAGTGAGATGTCAGGAACAATATGCAAAAGGAATGAGGATGACACCTATGAAGGACTTGATGTGACCTAAGGTCAAAGGTCAGCATACTGTAACTGGATTTTGTCATATTGGTGACTTTAAAATGATTTTTCTCCAGATTTCTACAGTAAAATGCCACCAAAATGATACCAGAGGTAGAGTGAGACGCCAGGAACAATATGCAAAAGGAATGAGAAACACACCTATGACGGAATTGATGTGACCTAAGGTCAAAGGTCAGCATACTGTAACTGGGTTGTGTTATAGGGGTGATTTTGAAATGATTTTTCTCCAGATTTCTACAGTAAAATGCCACCAAAATGATACCAGAGGTAGAGTGAGATGTCAGGAACAACATGCAAAAGAGATGAGGAACACACCTATAAAGGAATTGATGTGACCTAAGGTCAAAGGTCAGCATACTGTAACTGGATTTTGTTATATTGGTGACTTTAAAATTATTTTTCTCCAGATTTCTACAGTAAAATGCCACCAAAATTATATCAGAAGTAGAGTGAGACCCCGGGAACAATATGCAAAAGGAATGAGAAACACACATATGAAGGAATTGATTTGACTTAAGGTCAAAGGTCAGCATACAATAAATGTGGTTGAGTCATCATAGTTTGGATTTTTAAAGTTATTTTTCTCCAGATTTCTACAGTAAAATGCCACCAAAATGATACCAGAGGTAGAGTGAGACTCCAGGAACAATATGCAAAAGGAATGAGGATGACACCTATGACGGAATTGATGTGACCTAAGGTCAAAGGTCAGCATACTGTAACTGGGTTTTGTTATAGGGGTGATTTTAAAATGATTTTTCTCCAGATTTCTACAGTAAAATGCCACCAAAATTATATCAGAAGTAGAGTGAGACCCCAGGAACAACATGCAAAAGAGATGAGGAACACACCTATAAAGGAATTGATGTGACCTAAGGTCAAAGGTCAGCATACTGTAACTGGGTTTTGTTATATTGGTGACTTTAAAATGATTTTTCTCCAAATTTCTACAGCAAAATGCCACCAAAATGATACCAGAGGTAGAGTGAGACGCCAGGAACAATATGCAAAAGGAATGAGGGTGACACCTATAAAGGAATTGATGTGACCTAAGGTCAAAGGTCAGCATACTGTAACTGGGTTGTGTTATAGGGGTGATTTTGAAATGATTTTTCTCCAGATTTCTACAGTAAAATGCCACCAAAATGATACCAGAGGTAGAGTGAGACGCCAGGAACAATATGCAAAAGGAATGAGGATGACACCTATGAAGGAATTGATGTGACCTAAGGTCAAAGGTCAGCATACTGTAACTGGGTTGTGTTATAGGAGTGATTTTAAAATGATTTTTCTCCAGATTTCTACAGTAAAATGCCACCAAAATTATACCAGAGGTAGAGTGAGACCCCAGGAACAACATGCAAAAGGAATGAGGATGACACCTATAAAGGAATTGATGTGACCTAAGGTCAAAGGTCAGCATACTGTAACTGGGTTTTGTTATATTGGTGACTTTAATGTCATTTTTCTCCAAATTTCTACAGTAAAATGCCACCAAAATGATACCAGAGGTAGAGTGAGATGTCAGGAACAATATGCAAAAGGAATGAGGATGACACCTATGACGGAATTGATGTGACCTAAGGTCAAAGGTCAGCATACTGTAACTGGATTTTGTTATATTGGTGACTTTAATGTCATTTTTCTCCAAATTTCTACAGTAAAATGCCACCCAAATGATACCAGAGGTAGAGTGAGACGCCAGGAACAATATGCAAAAGGAATGAGGATGACACCTATGAAGGAATTGATGTGACCTAAGGTCAAAGGTCAGCATACTGTAACTGGGTTGTGTTATAGGAGTGATTTTAAAATGATTTTTCTCCAGATTTCTACAGTAAAATGCCACCAAAATTATACCAGAGGTAGAGTGAGACCCCAGGAACAACATGCAAAAGGAATGAGGATGACACGTATAAAGGAATTGATGTGACCTAAGGTCAAAGGTCAGCATACTGTAACTGGATTTTGTTATATTGGTGACTTTAATGTCATTTTTCTCCAAATTTCTACAGTAAAATGCCACCAAAATGATACCAGAGGTAGAGTGAGATGTCAGGAACAATATGCAAAAGGAATGAGGATGACACCTATGAAGGAATTGATGTGACCTAAGGTCAAAGGTCAGCATACTGTAACTGGATTTTATTATATTGGTGACTTTAATGTCATTTTTCTCCAAATTTCTACAGTAAAATGCCACCAAAATGATACCAGAGGTAGAGTGAGATGTCAGGAACAATATGCAAAAGGAATGAGGATGACACCTATGACGGAATTGATGTGACCTAAGGTCAAAGGTCAGCATACTGTAACTGGGTTTTGTTATATTGGTGACTTTAATGTCATTTTTCTCCAAATTTCTACAGTAAAATGCCACCAAAATGATACCAGAGGTAGAGTGAGATGTCAGGAACAATATGCAAAAGGAATGAGGATGACACCTATGACGGAATTGATGTGACCTAAGGTCAAAGGTCAGCATACTGTAACTGGATTTTGTTATATTGGTGACTTTAATGTCATTTTTTCTCCAGATTTCTACAGTAAAATGCCACCAAAATGATACCAGAGGTAGAGTGAGACGCCAGGAACAATATGCAAAAGGAATGAGGATGACACCTATAAAGGAATTGATGTGACCTAAGGTCAAAGGTCAGCATACTGTAACTGGGTTGTGTTATAGGAGTGATTTTAAAATGATTTTTCTCCAGATTTCTACAGTAAAATGCCACCAAAATTATACCAGAGGTAGAGTGAGACCCCAGGAACAACATGCAAAAGGAATGAGGATGACACCTATGAAGGAATTGATGTGACCTAAGGTCAAAGGTCAGCATACTGTAACTGGGTTGTGTTATAGGAGTGATTTTAAAATGATTTTTCTCCAGATTTCTACAGTAAAATGCCACCAAAATTATACCAGAGGTAGAGTGAGACCCCAGGAACAACATGCAAAAGGAATGAGGATGACACCTATGAAGGAATTGATGTGACCTAAGGTCAAAGGTCAGCATACTGTAACTGGATTTTGTTATATTGGTGACTTTAATGTCATTTTTCTCCAAATTTCTACAGTAAAATGCCACCAAAATGATACCAGAGGTAGAGAGAGACGCCAGGAACAATATGCAAAAGGAATGAGAAACACACCTATGACGGAATTGATGTGACCTAAGGTCAAAGGTCAGCATACTGTAACTGGGTTGTGTTATAGGGGTGATTTTGAAATGATTTTTCTCCAGATTTCTACAGTAAAATGCCACCAAAATGATACCAGAGGTAGAGTGAGATGTCAGGAACAATATGCAAAAGGATTGAGGATGACATCTATGACGGAATTGATGTGACCTAAGGTCAAAGGTCAGCATACTGTAACTGGATTTTGTTATATTGGTGACTTTAATGTCATTTTTCTCCAAATTTCTACAGTAAAATGCCACCAAAATGATACCAGAGGTAGAGTGAGATGTCAGGAACAATATACAAAAGGAATGAGGATGACACCTATAAAGGAATTGATGTGACCTAAGGTCAAAGGTCAGCATACTGTAACTGGGTTTTGTTATAGGGGTGATTTTAAAGTTATTTTTCTCCAGATTTCTACAGTAAAATGCCACCAAAATGATAACAGAGGTAGAGTGAGACCCCAGGAACAATATGCAAAAGGAATGAGGATGACACCTATAAAGGAATTGATGTGACCTAAGGTCAAAGGTCAGCATACTGTAACTGGATTTTGTTATATTGGTGACTTTAATGTCATTTTTCTCCAAATTTCTACAGTAAAATGCCACCAAAATGATACCAGAGGTAGAGTGAGACCCCAGGAACAATATGCAAAAGGAATGAGGATGACACCTATAAAGGAATTGATGTGACCTAAGGTCAAAGGTCAGCATACTGTAACTGGATTTTGTTATATTGGTGACTTTAATGTCATTTTTCTCCAAATTTCTACAGTAAAATGCCACCAAAATGATACCAGAGGTAGAGTGAGACGCCAGGAACAATATGCAAAAGGAATGAGAAACACACCTATGACGGAATTGATGTGACCTAAGGTCAAAGGTCAGCATACTGTAACTGGGTTGTGTTATAGGGGTGATTTTGAAATGATTTTTCTCCAGATTTCTACAGTAAAATGCCACCAAAATGATACCAGAAGTAGAGTGAGATGTCAGGAACAATATGCAAAAGGAATGAGGATGACACCTATGACGGAATTGATGTGACCTAAGGTCAAAGGTCAGCATACTGTAACTGGGTTTTGTTATAGGGGTGACTTTAATGTCATTTTTATCCAGATTTCTACAGTAAAATGCCACCAAAATGATACCAGAGGTAGAGTGAGATGTCAGGAACAATATGCAAAAGGAATGAGGATGACACCTATGAAGGAATTGATGTGACCTAAGGTCAAAGGTCAGCATACTGTAACTGGATTTTGTTATATTGGTGACTTTAAAATGATTTTTCTCCAGATTTCTACAGTAAAATGCCACCAAAATGATACCAGAGGTAGAGTGAGACCCCAGGAACAATATACAAAAGGAATGAGGATGACACCTATAAAGGAATTGATGTGACCTAAGGTCAAAGGTCAGCATACTGTAACAGGGTTGTGTTATAGGGGTGATTTTAAAATGATTTTTCTCCAAATTTCTACAGTAAAATGCCACCAAAATGATACCAGAGGTAGAGTGAGACGCCAGGAACAGTATGCAAAAGGAATGAGGATGACACCTATGAAGGAATTGATGTGACCTAAGGTCAAAGGTCAGCATACTGTAAATGGACTTTGTTATATTGGTGACTTTAATGTCATTTTTCTCCAAATTTCTACAGTAAAATGCCACCAAAATGATACCAGAGGTAGAGTGAGATGTCAGGAACAATATGCAAAAGGAATGAGGATGACACCTATGAAGGACTTGATGTGACCTAAGGTCAAAGGTCAGCATACTGTAACTGGATTTTGTCATATTGGTGACTTTAAAATGATTTTTCTCCAGATTTCTACAGTAAAATGCCACCAAAATGATACCAGAGGTAGAGTGAGACGCCAGGAACAATATGCAAAAGGAATGAGAAACACACCTATGACGGAATTGATGTGACCTAAGGTCAAAGGTCAGCATACTGTAACTGGGTTGTGTTATAGGGGTGATTTTGAAATGATTTTTCTCCAGATTTCTACAGTAAAATGCCACCAAAATGATACCAGAGGTAGAGTGAGATGTCAGGAACAACATGCAAAAGAGATGAGGAACACACCTATAAAGGAATTGATGTGACCTAAGGTCAAAGGTCAGCATACTGTAACTGGATTTTGTTATATTGGTGACTTTAAAATTATTTTTCTCCAGATTTCTACAGTAAAATGCCACCAAAATTATATCAGAAGTAGAGTGAGACCCCGGGAACAATATGCAAAAGGAATGAGAAACACACATATGAAGGAATTGATTTGACTTAAGGTCAAAGGTCAGCATACAATAAATGTGGTTGAGTCATCATAGTTTGGATTTTTAAAGTTATTTTTCTCCAGATTTCTACAGTAAAATGCCACCAAAATGATACCAGAGGTAGAGTGAGACTCCAGGAACAATATGCAAAAGGAATGAGGATGACACCTATGACGGAATTGATGTGACCTAAGGTCAAAGGTCAGCATACTGTAACTGGGTTTTGTTATAGGGGTGATTTTAAAATGATTTTTCTCCAGATTTCTACAGTAAAATGCCACCAAAATTATATCAGAAGTAGAGTGAGACCCCAGGAACAACATGCAAAAGAGATGAGGAACACACCTATAAAGGAATTGATGTGACCTAAGGTCAAAGGTCAGCATACTGTAACTGGGTTTTGTTATATTGGTGACTTTAAAATGATTTTTCTCCAAATTTCTACAGCAAAATGCCACCAAAATGATACCAGAGGTAGAGTGAGACCCCAGGAACAACATGCAAAAGGAATGAGGATGACACCTATAAAGGAATTGATGTGACCTAAGGTCAAAGGTCAGCATACTGTAACTGGGTTTTGTTATATTGGTGACTTTAATGTCATTTTTCTCCAAATTTCTACAGTAAAATGCCACCAAAATGATACCAGAGGTAGAGTGAGATGTCAGGAACAATATGCAAAAGGAATGAGGATGACACCTATGACGGAATTGATGTGACCTAAGGTCAAAGGTCAGCATACTGTAACTGGATTTTGTTATATTGGTGACTTTAATGTCATTTTTCTCCAAATTTCTACAGTAAAATGCCACCCAAATGATACCAGAGGTAGAGTGAGACGCCAGGAACAATATGCAAAAGGAATGAGGATGACACCTATGAAGGAATTGATGTGACCTAAGGTCAAAGGTCAGCATACTGTAACTGGGTTGTGTTATAGGAGTGATTTTAAAATGATTTTTCTCCAGATTTCTACAGTAAAATGCCACCAAAATTATACCAGAGGTAGAGTGAGACCCCAGGAACAACATGCAAAAGGAATGAGGATGACACGTATAAAGGAATTGATGTGACCTAAGGTCAAAGGTCAGCATACTGTAACTGGATTTTGTTATATTGGTGACTTTAATGTCATTTTTCTCCAAATTTCTACAGTAAAATGCCACCAAAATGATACCAGAGGTAGAGTGAGATGTCAGGAACAATATGCAAAAGGAATGAGGATGACACCTATGAAGGAATTGATGTGACCTAAGGTCAAAGGTCAGCATACTGTAACTGGATTTTATTATATTGGTGACTTTAATGTCATTTTTCTCCAAATTTCTACAGTAAAATGCCACCAAAATGATACCAGAGGTAGAGTGAGATGTCAGGAACAATATGCAAAAGGAATGAGGATGACACCTATGACGGAATTGATGTGACCTAAGGTCAAAGGTCAGCATACTGTAACTGGGTTTTGTTATATTGGTGACTTTAATGTCATTTTTCTCCAAATTTCTACAGTAAAATGCCACCAAAATGATACCAGAGGTAGAGTGAGATGTCAGGAACAATATGCAAAAGGAATGAGGATGACACCTATGACGGAATTGATGTGACCTAAGGTCAAAGGTCAGCATACTGTAACTGGATTTTGTTATATTGGTGACTTTAATGTCATTTTTTCTCCAGATTTCTACAGTAAAATGCCACCAAAATGATACCAGAGGTAGAGTGAGACGCCAGGAACAATATGCAAAAGGAATGAGGATGACACCTATGAAGGAATTGATGTGACCTAAGGTCAAAGGTCAGCATACTGTAACTGGGTTGTGTTATAGGAGTGATTTTAAAATGATTTTTCTCCAGATTTCTACAGTAAAATGCCACCAAAATTATACCAGAGGTAGAGTGAGACGCCAGGAACAACATGCAAAAGGAATGAGGATGACACCTATGAAGGAATTGATGTGACCTAAGGTCAAAGGTCAGCATACTGTAACTGGGTTGTGTTATAGGAGTGATTTTAAAATGATTTTTCTCCAGATTTCTACAGTAAAATGCCACCAAAATTATACCAGAGGTAGAGTGAGACCCCAGGAACAACATGCAAAAGGAATGAGGATGACACCTATGAAGGAATTGATGTGACCTAAGGTCAAAGGTCAGCATACTGTAACTGGATTTTGTTATATTGGTGACTTTAATGTCATTTTTCTCCAAATTTCTACAGTAAAATGCCACCAAAATGATACCAGAGGTAGAGAGAGACGCCAGGAAAAAAAAGGAAAAGGAATGAGAAACACACCTATGACGGAATTGATGTGACCTAAGGTCAAAGGTCAGCATACTGTAACTGGGTTGTGTTATAGGGGTGATTTTGAAATGATTTTTCTCCAGATTTCTACAGTAAAATGCCACCAAAATGATACCAGAGGTAGAGTGAGATGTCAGGAACAATATGCAAAAGGAATGAGGATGACACCTATGAAGGAATTGATGTGACCTAAGGTCAAAGGTCAGCATACTGTAACTGGGTTGTGTTATAGGAGTGATTTTAAAATGATTTTTCTCCAGATTTCTACAGTAAAATGCCACCAAAATTATACCAGAGGTAGAGTGAGACCCCAGGAACAACATGCAAAAGGAATGAGGATGACACGTATAAAGGAATTGATGTGACCTAAGGTCAAAGGTCAGCATACTGTAACTGGATTTTGTTATATTGGTGACTTTAATGTCATTTTTCTCCAAATTTCTACAGTAAAATGCCACCAAAATGATACCAGAGGTAGAGTGAGATGTCAGGAACAATATGCAAAAGGAATGAGGATGACACCTATGAAGGAATTGATGTGACCTAAGGTCAAAGGTCAGCATACTGTAACTGGATTTTATTATATTGGTGACTTTAATGTCATTTTTCTCCAAATTTCTACAGTAAAATGCCACCAAAATGATACCAGAGGTAGAGTGAGATGTCAGGAACAATATGCAAAAGGAATGAGGATGACACCTATGACGGAATTGATGTGACCTAAGGTCAAAGGTCAGCATACTGTAACTGGGTTTTGTTATATTGGTGACTTTAATGTCATTTTTCTCCAAATTTCTACAGTAAAATGCCACCAAAATGATACCAGAGGTAGAGTGAGATGTCAGGAACAATATGCAAAAGGAATGAGGATGACACCTATGACGGAATTGATGTGACCTAAGGTCAAAGGTCAGCATACTGTAACTGGATTTTGTTATATTGGTGACTTTAATGTCATTTTTTCTCCAGATTTCTACAGTAAAATGCCACCAAAATGATACCAGAGGTAGAGTGAGACGCCAGGAACAATATGCAAAAGGAATGAGGATGACACCTATGAAGGAATTGATGTGACCTAAGGTCAAAGGTCAGCATACTGTAACTGGGTTGTGTTATAGGAGTGATTTTAAAATGATTTTTCTCCAGATTTCTACAGTAAAATGCCACCAAAATTATACCAGAGGTAGAGTGAGACCCCAGGAACAACATGCAAAAGGAATGAGGATGACACCTATGAAGGAATTGATGTGACCTAAGGTTAAAGGTCAGCATACTGTAACTGGGTTGTGTTATAGGAGTGATTTTAAAATGATTTTTCTCCAGATTTCTACAGTAAAATGCCACCAAAATTATACCAGAGGTAGAGTGAGACCCCAGGAACAACATGCAAAAGGAATGAGGATGACACCTATGAAGGAATTGATGTGACCTAAGGTCAAAGGTCAGCATACTGTAACTGGATTTTGTTATATTGGTGACTTTAATGTCATTTTTCTCCAAATTTCTACAGTAAAATGCCACCAAAATGATACCAGAGGTAGAGAGAGACGCCAGGAACAATATGCAAAAGGAATGAGAAACACACCTATGACGGAATTGATGTGACCTAAGGTCAAAGGTCAGCATACTGTAACTGGGTTGTGTTATAGGGGTGATTTTGAAATGATTTTTCTCGAGATTTCTACAGTAAAATGCCACCAAAATGATACCAGAGGTAGAGTGAGATGTCAGGAACAATATGCAAAAGGATTGAGGATGACATCTATGACGGAATTGATGTGACCTAAGGTCAAAGGTCAGCATACTGTAACTGGATTTTGTTATATTGGTGACTTTAATGTCATTTTTCTCCAAATTTCTACAGTAAAATGCCACCAAAATGATACCAGAGGTAGAGTGAGATGTCAGGAACAATATACAAAAGGAATGAGGATGACACCTATAAAGGAATTGATGTGACCTAAGGTCAAAGGTCAGCATACTGTAACTGGGTTTTGTTATAGGGGTGATTTTAAAGTTATTTTTCTCCAGATTTCTACAGTAAAATGCCACCAAAATGATAACAGAGGTAGAGTGAGACCCCAGGAACAATATGCAAAAGGAATGAGGATGACACCTATAAAGGAATTGATGTGACCTAAGGTCAAAGGTCAGCATACTGTAACTGGATTTTGTTATATTGGTGACTTTAATGTCATTTTTCTCCAAATTTCTACAGTAAAATGCCACCAAAATGATACCAGAGGTAGAGTGAGACCCCAGGAACAATATGCAAAAGGAATGAGGATGACACCTATAAAGGAATTGATGTGACCTAAGGTCAAAGGTCAGCATACTGTAACTGGATTTTGTTATATTGGTGACTTTAATGTCATTTTTCTCCAAATTTCTACAGTAAAATGCCACCAAAATGATACCAGAGGTAGAGTGAGACGCCAGGAACAATATGCAAAAGGAATGAGAAACACACCTATGACGGAATTGATGTGACCTAAGGTCAAAGGTCAGCATACTGTAACTGGGTTTTGTTATAGGGGTGATTTTAAAATGATTTTTCTCCAGATTTCTACAGTAAAATGCCACCAAAATTATATCAGAAGTAGAGTGAGACCCCAGGAACAACATGCAAAAGAGATGAGGAACACACCTATAAAGGAATTGATGTGACCTAAGGTCAAAGGTCAGCATACTGTAACTGGGTTTTGTTATATTGGTGACTTTAAAATGATTTTTCTCCAAATTTCTACAGCAAAATGCCACCAAAATGATACCAGAGGTAGAGTGAGACGCCAGGAACAATATGCAAAAGGAATGAGGGTGACACCTATAAAGGAATTGATGTGACCTAAGGTCAAAGGTCAGCATACTGTAACTGGGTTGTGTTATAGGGGTGATTTTGAAATGATTTTTCTCCAGATTTCTACAGTAAAATGCCACCAAAATGATACCAGAGGTAGAGTGAGATGTCAGGAACAATATGCAAAAGGAATGAGGATGACACCTATGAGGGAATTGATGTGACCTAAGGTCAAAGGTCAGCATACTGTAACTGGATTTTGTTATATTGGTGACTTTAAAATGATTTTTCTCCAGATTTCTACAGTAAAATGCCACCAAAATGATACCAGAGGTAGAGTGAGACCCCAGGAACAATATACAAAAGGAATGAGGATGACACCTATAAAGGAATTGATGTGACCTAAGGTCAAAGGTCAGCATACTGTAACAGGGTTGTGTTATAGGGGTGATTTTAAAATGATTTTTCTCCAAATTTCTACAGTAAAATGCCACCAAAATGATACCAGAGGTAGAGTGAGACGCCAGGAACAGTATGCAAAAGGAATGAGGATGACACCTATGAAGGAATTGATGTGACCTAAGGTCAAAGGTCAGCATACTGTAACTGGATTTTGTCATATTGGTGACTTTACAATGATTTTTCTCCAGATTTCTACAGTAAAATGCCACCAAAATGATACCAGAGGTAGAGTGAGATGTCAGGAACAATATGCAAAAGGATTGAGGATGACATCTATGACGGAATTGATGTGACCTAAGGTCAAAGGTCAGCATACTGTAACTGGATTTTGTTATATTGGTAACTTTAATGTCATTTTTCTCCAAATTTCTACAGTAAAATGCCACCAAAATGATACCAGAGGTAGAGTGAGATGTCAGGAACAATATTCAAAAGGAATGAGGATGACACCTATAAAGGAATTGATGTGACCTAAGGTCAAAGGTCAGCATACTGTAACTGGATTTTGTCATATTGGTGACTTTACAATGATTTTTCTCCAGATTTCTACAGTAAAATGCCACCAAAATGATACCAGAGGTAGAGTGAGATGTCAGGAACAATATGCAAAAGGATTGAGGATGACATCTATGACGGAATTGATGTGACCTAAGGTCAAAGGTCAGCATACTGTAACTGGATTTTGTTATATTGGTGACTTTAATGTCATTTTTCTCCAAATTTCTACAGTAAAATGCCACCAAAATGATACCAGAGGTAGAGTGAGATGTCAGGAACAATATACAAAAGGAATGAGGATGACACCTATAAAGGAATTGATGTGACCTAAGGTCAAAGGTCAGCATACTGTAACTGGGTTTTGTTATAGGGGTGATTTTAAAGTTATTTTTCTCCAGATTTCTACAGTAAAATGCCACCAAAATGATAACAGAGGTAGAGTGAGACCCCAGGAACAATATGCAAAAGGAATGAGGATGACACCTATAAAGGAATTGATGTGACCTAAGGTCAAAGGTCAGCATACTGTAACTGGATTTTGTTATATTGGTGACTTTAATGTCATTTTTCTCCAAATTTCTACAGTAAAATGCCACCAAAATGATACCAGAGGTAGAGTGAGACCCCAGGAACAATATGCAAAAGGAATGAGGATGACACCTATAAAGGAATTGATGTGACCTAAGGTCAAAGGTCAGCATACTGTAACTGGATTTTGTTATATTGGTGACTTTAATGTCATTTTTCTCCAAATTTCTACAGTAAAATGCCACCAAAATGATACCAGAGGTAGAGTGAGACGCCAGGAACAATATGCAAAAGGAATGAGAAACACACCTATGACGGAATTGATGTGACCTAAGGTCAAAGGTCAGCATACTGTAACTGAGTTTTGTTATAGGGGTGACTTTAATGTCATTTTTATCCAGATTTCTACAGTAAAATGCCACCAAAATGATACCAGAGGTAGAGTGAGATGTCAGGAACAATATGCAAAAGGAATGAGGATGACACCTATGAAGGAATTGATGTGACCTAAGGTCAAAGGTCAGCATACTGTAACTGGATTTTGTTATATTGGTGACTTTAAAATGATTTTTCTCCAGATTTCTACAGTAAAATGCCACCAAAATGATACCAGAGGTAGAGTGAGACCCCAGGAACAATATACAAAAGGAATGAGGATGACACCTATAAAGGAATTGATGTGACCTAAGGTCAAAGGTCAGCATACTGTAACTGGATTTTGTCATATTGGTGACTTTACAATGATTTTTCTCCAGATTTCTACAGTAAAATGCCACCAAAATGATACCAGAGGTAGAGTGAGATGTCAGGAACAATATGCAAAAGGATTGAGGATGACATCTATGACGGAATTGATGTGACCTAAGGTCAAAGGTCAGCATACTGTAACTGGATTTTGTTATATTGGTGACTTTAATGTCATTTTTCTCCAAATTTCTACAGTAAAATGCCACCAAAATGATACCAGAGGTAGAGTGAGATGTCAGGAACAATATACAAAAGGAATGAGGATGACACCTATAAAGGAATTGATGTGACCTAAGGTCAAAGGTCAGCATACTGTAACTGGGTTTTGTTATAGGGGTGATTTTAAAGTTATTTTTCTCCAGATTTCTACAGTAAAATGCCACCAAAATGATAACAGAGGTAGAGTGAGACCCCAGGAACAATATGCAAAAGGAATGAGGATGACACCTATAAAGGAATTGATGTGACCTAAGGTCAAAGGTCAGCATACTGTAACTGGATTTTGTTATATTGGTGACTTTAATGTCATTTTTCTCCAAATTTCTACAGTAAAATGCCACCAAAATGATACCAGAGGTAGAGTGAGACCCCAGGAACAATATGCAAAAGGAATGAGGATGACACCTATAAAGGAATTGATGTGACCTAAGGTCAAAGGTCAGCATACTGTAACTGGATTTTGTTATATTGGTGACTTTAATGTCATTTTTCTCCAAATTTCTACAGTAAAATGCCACCAAAATGATACCAGAGGTAGAGTGAGACGCCAGGAACAATATGCAAAAGGAATGAGAAACACACCTATGACGGAATTGATGTGACCTAAGGTCAAAGGTCAGCATACTGTAACTGAGTTTTGTTATAGGGGTGACTTTAATGTCATTTTTATCCAGATTTCTACAGTAAAATGCCACCAAAATGATACCAGAGGTAGAGTGAGATGTCAGGAACAATATGCAAAAGGAATGAGGATGACACCTATGAAGGAATTGATGTGACCTAAGGTCAAAGGTCAGCATACTGTAACTGGATTTTGTTATATTGGTGACTTTAAAATGATTTTTCTCCAGATTTCTACAGTAAAATGCCACCAAAATGATACCAGAGGTAGAGTGAGAGCCCAGGAACAACATGCAAAAGGAATGAGGATGACACCTATGAAGGAATTGATGTGACCGAAGGTCAAAGGTCAGCATACTGTAACTGGGTTGTGTTATAGGGGTGATTTTAAAATGATTTTTCTCCAGATTTCTACAGTAAAATGCCACCAAAATTATATCAGAAGTAGAGTGAGATGTCAGGAACAATATGCAAAAAGAATGAGGATGACACCTATGAAGGAATTGATGTGACCTAAGGTCAAAGGTCAGCATACTGTAACTGGATTTTATTATATTGGTGACTTTAATGTCATTTTTCTCCAAATTTCTACAGTAAAATGCCACCAAAATGATACCAGAGGTAGAGTGAGATGTCAGGAACAGTATGCAAAAGGAATGAGGATGACACCTATAAAGGAATTGATGTGACCTAAGGTTAAAGGTCAGCATACTGTAACTGGGTTTTGTTATAGGGGTGATTTTAAAATGATTTTTCTCGAGATTTCTACAGTAAAATGCCACCAAAATTATATCAGAAGTAGAGTGAGACGCCAGGAACAATATGCAAAAAGAATGAGGATGACACCTATAAAGGAATTGATGTGACCTAAGGTTAAAGGTCAGCATACTGTAACTGGGTTTTGTTTTAGGGGTGATTTTAAAATGATTTTTCTCCAGATTTCTACAGTGAAATGCCACCAAAATGATACCAGAGGTAGAGTGAGATGTCAGGAACAATATGCAAAAGGAATGAGGATGACACCTATGACGGAATTGATGTGACCTAAGGTCAAAGGTCAGCATACTGTAACTGGATTTTGTTATATTGGTGACTTTAATGTCATTTTTCTCCAAATTTCTACAGTAAAATGCCACCAAAATGATACCAGAGGTAGAGTGAGACGCCAGGAACAATATGCAAAAGGAATGAGGATGACACCTATGAAGGAATTGATGTGACCTAAGGTCAAAGGTCAGCATACTGTAACTGGGTTGTGTTATAGGAGTGATTTTAAAATGATTTTTCTCCAGATTTCTACAGTAAAATGCCACCAAAATTATACCAGAGGTAGAGTGAGACCCCAGGAACAACATGCAAAAGGAATGAGGATGACACCTATAAAGGAATTGATGTGACCTAAGGTCAAAGGTCAGCATACTGTAACTGGGTTTTGTTATATTGGTGACTTTAATGTCATTTTTCTCCAAATTTCTACAGTAAAATGCCACCAAAATGATACCAGAGGTAGAGTGAGATGTCAGGAACAATATGCAAAAGGAATGAGGATGACACCTATGACGGAATTGATGTGACCTAAGGTCAAAGGTCAGCATACTGTAACTGGATTTTGTTATATTGGTGACTTTAATGTCATTTTTCTCCAAATTTCTACAGTAAAATGCCACCCAAATGATACCAGAGGTAGAGTGAGACGCCAGGAACAATATGCAAAAGGAATGAGGATGACACCTATGAAGGAATTGATGTGACCTAAGGTCAAAGGTCAGCATACTGTAACTGGGTTGTGTTATAGGAGTGATTTTAAAATGATTTTTCTCCAGATTTCTACAGTAAAATGCCACCAAAATTATACCAGAGGTAGAGTGAGACCCCAGGAACAACATGCAAAAGGAATGAGGATGACACGTATAAAGGAATTGATGTGACCTAAGGTCAAAGGTCAGCATACTGTAACTGGATTTTGTTATATTGGTGACTTTAATGTCATTTTTCTCCAAATTTCTACAGTAAAATGCCACCAAAATGATACCAGAGGTAGAGTGAGATGTCAGGAACAATATGCAAAAGGAATGAGGATGACACCTATGAAGGAATTGATGTGACCTAAGGTCAAAGGTCAGCATACTGTAACTGGATTTTATTATATTGGTGACTTTAATGTCATTTTTCTCCAAATTTCTACAGTAAAATGCCACCAAAATGATACCAGAGGTAGAGTGAGATGTCAGGAACAATATGCAAAAGGAATGAGGATGACACCTATGACGGAATTGATGTGACCTAAGGTCAAAGGTCAGCATACTGTAACTGGGTTTTGTTATATTGGTGACTTTAATGTCATTTTTCTCCAAATTTCTACAGTAAAATGCCACCAAAATGATACCAGAGGTAGAGTGAGATGTCAGGAACAATATGCAAAAGGAATGAGGATGACACCTATGAAGGAATTGATGTGACCTAAGGTCAAAGGTCAGCATACTGTAACTGGGTTGTGTTATAGGAGTGATTTTAAAATGATTTTTCTCCAGATTTCTACAGTAAAATGCCACCAAAATTATACCAGAGGTAGAGTGAGACCCCAGGAACAACATGCAAAAGGAATGAGGATGACACCTATGAAGGAATTGATGTGACCTAAGGTCAAAGGTCAGCATACTGTAACTGGGTTGTGTTATAGGAGTGATTTTAAAATGATTTTTCTCCAGATTTCTACAGTAAAATGCCACCAAAATTATACCAGAGGTAGAGTGAGACCCCAGGAACAACATGCAAAAGGAAGGAGGATGACACCTATGAAGGAATTGATGTGACCTAAGGTCAAAGGTCAGCATACTGTAACTGGATTTTGTTATATTGGTGACTTTAATGTCATTTTTCTCCAAATTTCTACAGTAAAATGCCACCAAAATGATACCAGAGGTAGAGTGAGACGCCAGGAACAATATGCAAAAGGAATGAGAAACACACCTATGACGGAATTGATGTGACCTAAGGTCAAAGGTCAGCATACTGTAACTGGGTTGTGTTATAGGGGTGATTTTGAAATGATTTTTCTCCAGATTTCTACAGTAAAATGCCACCAAAATGATACCAGAAGTAGAGTGAGATGTCAGGAACAATATGCAAAAGGAATGAGGATGACACCTATGACGGAATTGATGTGACCTAAGGTCAAAGGTCAGCATACTGTAACTGAGTTTTGTTATAGGGGTGACTTTAATGTCATTTTTATCCAGATTTCTACAGTAAAATGCCACCAAAATGATACCAGAGGTAGAGTGAGATGTCAGGAACAATATGCAAAAGGAATGAGGATGACACCTATGAAGGAATTGATGTGACCTAAGGTCAAAGGTCAGCATACTGTAACTGGATTTTGTTATATTGGTGACTTTAAAATGATTTTTCTCCAGATTTCTACAGTAAAATGCCACCAAAATGATACCAGAGGTAGAGTGAGACCCCAGGAACAATATACAAAAGGAATGAGGATGACACCTATAAAGGAATTGATGTGACCTAAGGTCAAAGGTCAGCATACTGTAACTGGATTTTGTTATATTGGTGACTTTAATGTCATTTTTCTCCAAATTTCTACAGTAAAATGCCACCAAAATGATACCAGAGGTAGAGAGAGACGCCAGGAACAATATGCAAAAGGAATGAGAAACACACCTATGACGGAATTGATGTGACCTAAGGTCAAAGGTCAGCATACTGTAACTGGGTTGTGTTATAGGGGTGATTTTGAAATGATTTTTCTCCAGATTTCTACAGTAAAATGCCACCAAAATGATACCAGAGGTAGAGTGAGATGTCAGGAACAATATGCAAAAGGATTGAGGATGACATCTATGACGGAATTGATGTGACCTAAGGTCAAAGGTCAGCATACTGTAACTGGATTTTGTTATATTGGTGACTTTAATGTCATTTTTCTCCAAATTTCTACAGTAAAATGCCACCAAAATGATACCAGAGGTAGAGTGAGATGTCAGGAACAATATACAAAAGGAATGAGGATGACACCTATAAAGGAATTGATGTGACCTAAGGTCAAAGGTCAGCATACTGTAACTGGGTTTTGTTATAGGGGTGATTTTAAAGTTATTTTTCTCCAGATTTCTACAGTAAAATGCCACCAAAATGATACCAGAGGTAGAGTGAGACCCCAGGAACAATATGCAAAAGGAATGAGGATGACACCTATAAAGGAATTGATGTGACCTAAGGTCAAAGGTCAGCATACTGTAACTGGATTTTGTTATATTGGTGACTTTAATGTCATTTTTCTCCAAATTTCTACAGTAAAATGCCACCAAAATGATACCAGAGGTAGAGTGAGACGCCAGGAACAATATGCAAAAGGAATGAGAAACACACCTATGACGGAATTGATGTGACCTAAGGTCAAAGGTCAGCATACTGTAACTGGGTTTTGTTATAGGGGTGATTTTAAAATGATTTTTCTCCAGATTTCTACAGTAAAATGCCACCAAAATTATATCAGAAGTAGAGTGAGACCCCAGGAACAACATGCAAAAGAGATGAGGAACACACCTATAAAGGAATTGATGTGACCTAAGGTCAAAGGTCAGCATACTGTAACTGGGTTTTGTTATATTGGTGACTTTAAAATGATTTTTCTCCAAATTTCTACAGCAAAATGCCACCAAAATGATACCAGAGGTAGAGTGAGACGCCAGGAACAATATGCAAAAGGAATGAGGGTGACACCTATAAAGGAATTGATGTGACCTAAGGTCAAAGGTCAGCATACTGTAACTGGGTTGTGTTATAGGGGTGATTTTGAAATGATTTTTCTCCAGATTTCTACAGTAAAATGCCACCAAAATGATACCAGAGGTAGAGTGAGATGTCAGGAACAATATGCAAAAGGAATGAGGATGACACCTATGAGGGAATTGATGTGACCTAAGGTCAAAGGTCAGCATACTGTAACTGGATTTTGTTATATTGGTGACTTTAAAATGATTTTTCTCCAGATTTCTACAGTAAAATGCCACCAAAATGATACCAGAGGTAGAGTGAGATGTCAGGAACAATATGCAAAAGGAATGAGGATGACACCTATGAAGGAATTGATGTGACCTAAGGTCAAAGGTCAGCATACTGTAACTGGATTTTGTTATATTGGTGACTTTAAAATGATTTTTCTCCAGATTTCTACAGTAAAATGCCACCAAAATGATACCAGAGGTAGAGTGAGACCCCAGGAACAATATACAAAAGGAATGAGGATGACACCTATAAAGGAATTGATGTGACCTAAGGTCAAAGGTCAGCATACTGTAACTGGATTTTGTTATATTGGTGACTTTAATGTCATTTTTCTCCAAATTTCTACAGTAAAATGCCACCAAAATGATACCAGAGGTAGAGAGAGACGCCAGGAACAATATGCAAAAGGAATGAGAAACACACCTATGACGGAATTGATGTGACCTAAGGTCAAAGGTCAGCATACTGTAACTGGGTTGTGTTATAGGGGTGATTTTGAAATGATTTTTCTCCAGATTTCTACAGTAAAATGCCACCAAAATGATACCAGAGGTAGAGTGAGATGTCAGGAACAATATGCAAAAGGATTGAGGATGACATCTATGACGGAATTGATGTGACCTAAGGTCAAAGGTCAGCATACTGTAACTGGATTTTGTTATATTGGTGACATTAATGTCATTTTTCTCCAAATTTCTACAGTAAAATGCCACCAAAATGATACCAGAGGTAGAGTGAGATGTCAGGAACAATATACAAAAGGAATGAGGATGACACCTATAAAGGAATTGATGTGACCTAAGGTCAAAGGTCAGCATACTGTAACTGGGTTTTGTTATAGGGGTGATTTTAAAGTTATTTTTCTCCAGATTTCTACAGTAAAATGCCACCAAAATGATACCAGAGGTAGAGTGAGACCCCAGGAACAATATGCAAAAGGAATGAGGATGACACCTATAAAGGAATTGATGTGACCTAAGGTCAAAGGTCAGCATACTGTAACTGGATTTTGTTATATTGGTGACTTTAATGTCATTTTTCTCCAAATTTCTACAGTAAAATGCCACCAAAATGATACCAGAGGTAGAGTGAGACGCCAGGAACAATATGCAAAAGGAATGAGAAACACACCTATGACGGAATTGATGTGACCTAAGGTCAAAGGTCAGCATACTGTAACTGGGTTTTGTTATAGGGGTGATTTTAAAATGATTTTTCTCCAGATTTCTACAGTAAAATGCCACCAAAATTATATCAGAAGTAGAGTGAGACCCCAGGAACAACATGCAAAAGAGATGAGGAACACACCTATAAAGGAATTGATGTGACCTAAGGTCAAAGGTCAGCATACTGTAACTGGGTTTTGTTATATTGGTGACTTTAAAATGATTTTTCTCCAAATTTCTACAGCAAAATGCCACCAAAATGATACCAGAGGTAGAGTGAGACGCCAGGAACAATATGCAAAAGGAATGAGGGTGACACCTATAAAGGAATTGATGTGACCTAAGGTCAAAGGTCAGCATACTGTAACTGGGTTGTGTTATAGGGGTGATTTTGAAATGATTTTTCTCCAGATTTCTACAGTAAAATGCCACCAAAATGATACCAGAGGTAGAGTGAGATGTCAGGAACAATATGCAAAAGGAATGAGGATGACACCTATGAGGGAATTGATGTGACCTAAGGTCAAAGGTCAGCATACTGTAACTGGATTTTGTTATATTGGTGACTTTAAAATGATTTTTCTCCAGATTTCTACAGTAAAATGCCACCAAAATGATACCAGAGGTAGAGTGAGACGCCAGGAACAGTATGCAAAAGGAATGAGGATGACACCTATGAAGGAATTGATGTGACCTAAGGTCAAAGGTCAGCATACTGTAACTGGATTTTGTCATATTGGTGACTTTACAATGATTTTTCTCCAGATTTCTACAGTAAAATGCCACCAAAATGATACCAGAGGTAGAGTGAGATGTCAGGAACAATATGCAAAAGGATTGAGGATGACATTTATGACGGAATTGATGTGACCTAAGGTCAAAGGTCAGCATACTGTAACTGGATTTTGTTATATTGGTAACTTTAATGTCATTTTTCTCCAAATTTCTACAGTAAAATGCCACCAAAATGATACCAGAGGTAGAGTGAGATGTCAGGAACAATATTCAAAAGGAATGAGGATGACACCTATAAAGGAATTGATGTGACCTAAGGTCAAAGGTCAGCATACTGTAACTGGATTTTGTCATATTGGTGACTTTACAATGATTTTTCTCCAGATTTCTACAGTAAAATGCCACCAAAATGATACCAGAGGTAGAGTGAGATGTCAGGAACAATATGCAAAAGGATTGAGGATGACATCTATGACGGAATTGATGTGACCTAAGGTCAAAGGTCAGCATACTGTAACTGGATTTTGTTATATTGGTGACTTTAATGTCATTTTTCTCCAAATTTCTACAGTAAAATGCCACCAAAATGATACCAGAGGTAGAGTGAGATGTCAGGAACAATATACAAAAGGAATGAGGATGACACCTATAAAGGAATTGATGTGACCTAAGGTCAAAGGTCAGCATACTGTAACTGGGTTTTGTTATAGGGGTGATTTTAAAGTTATTTTTCTCCAGATTTCTACAGTAAAATGCCACCAAAATGATAACAGAGGTAGAGTGAGACCCCAGGAACAATATGCAAAAGGAATGAGGATGACACCTATAAAGGAATTGATGTGACCTAAGGTCAAAGGTCAGCATACTGTAACTGGATTTTGTTATATTGGTGACTTTAATGTCATTTTTCTCCAAATTTCTACAGTAAAATGCCACCAAAATGATACCAGAGGTAGAGTGAGACCCCAGGAACAATATGCAAAAGGAATGAGGATGACACCTATAAAGGAATTGATGTGACCTAAGGTCAAAGGTCAGCATACTGTAACTGGATTTTGTTATATTGGTGACTTTAATGTCATTTTTCTCCAAATTTCTACAGTAAAATGCCACCAAAATGATACCAGAGGTAGAGTGAGACGCCAGGAACAATATGCAAAAGGAATGAGAAACACACCTATGACGGAATTGATGTGACCTAAGGTCAAAGGTCAGCATACTGTAACTGAGTTTTGTTATAGGGGTGACTTTAATGTCATTTTTATCCAGATTTCTACAGTAAAATGCCACCAAAATGATACCAGAGGTAGAGTGAGATGTCCGGAACAATATACAAAAGGAATGAGGATGACACCTATGAAGGAATTGATGTGACCTAAGGTCAAAGGTCAGCATACTGTAACTGGATTTTGTTATATTGGTGACTTTAAAATGATTTTTCTCCAGATTTCTACAGTAAAATGCCACCAAAATGATACCAGAGGTAGAGTGAGACCCCAGGAACAATATACAAAAGGAATGAGGATGACACCTATAAAGGAATTGATGTGACCTAAGGTCAAAGGTCAGCATACTGTAACTGGGTTGTGTTATAGGGGTGATTTTAAAATGATTTTTCTCCAAATTTCTACAGTAAAATGCCACCAAAATGATACCAGAGGTAGAGTGAGATGTCAGGAACAATATGCAAAAGGAATGAGGATGACACCTATGAAGGACTTGATGTGACCTAAGGTCAAAGGTCAGCATACTGTAACTGGATTTTGTCATATTGGTGACTTTAAAATGATTTTTCTCCAGATTTCTACAGTAAAATGCCACCAAAATTATATCAGAAGTAGAGTGAGATGTCAGGAACAATATGCAAAAGGAATGAGGATGACACCTATGAAGGACTTGATGTGACCTAAGGTCAAAGGTCAGCATACTGTAACTGGATTTTATTATATTGGTGACTTTAATGTCATTTTTCTCCAAATTTCTACAGTAAAATGCCACCAAAATGATACCAGAGGTAGAGTGAGATGTCAGGAACAGTATGCAAAAGGAATGAGGATGACACCTATAAAGGAATTGATGTGACCTAAGGTTAAAGGTCAGCATACTGTAACTGGGTTTTGTTATAGGGGTGATTTTAAAATGATTTTTCTCGAGATTTCTACAGTAAAATGCCACCAAAATTATATCAGAAGTAGAGTGAGACGCCAGGAACAATATGCAAAAAGAATGAGGATGACACCTATAAAGGAATTGATGTGACCTAAGGTTAAAGGTCAGCATACTGTAACTGGGTTTTGTTTTAGGGGTGATTTTAAAATGATTTTTCTCCAGATTTCTACAGTGAAATGCCACCAAAATGATACCAGAGGTAGAGTGAGATGTCAGGAACAATATGCAAAAGGAATGAGGATGACACCTATGACGGAATTGATGTGACCTAAGGTCAAAGGTCAGCATACTGTAACTGGATTTTGTTATATTGGTGACTTTAATGTCATTTTTCTCCAAATTTCTACAGTAAAATGCCACCAAAATGATACCAGAGGTAGAGTGAGACGCCAGGAACAATATGCAAAAGGAATGAGGATGACACCTATGAAGGAATTGATGTGACCTAAGGTCAAAGGTCAGCATACTGTAACTGGGTTGTGTTATAGGAGTGATTTTAAAATGATTTTTCTCCAGATTTCTACAGTAAAATGCCACCAAAATTATACCAGAGGTAGAGTGAGACCCCAGGAACAACATGCAAAAGGAATGAGGATGACACCTATAAAGGAATTGATGTGACCTAAGGTCAAAGGTCAGCATACTGTAACTGGGTTTTGTTATATTGGTGACTTTAATGTCATTTTTCTCCAAATTTCTACAGTAAAATGCCACCAAAATGATACCAGAGGTAGAGTGAGATGTCAGGAACAATATGCAAAAGGAATGAGGATGACACCTATGACGGAATTGATGTGACCTAAGGTCAAAGGTCAGCATACTGTAACTGGATTTTGTTATATTGGTGACTTTAATGTCATTTTTCTCCAAATTTCTACAGTAAAATGCCACCCAAATGATACCAGAGGTAGAGTGAGACGCCAGGAACAATATGCAAAAGGAATGAGGATGACACCTATGAAGGAATTGATGTGACCTAAGGTCAAAGGTCAGCATACTGTAACTGGGTTGTGTTATAGGAGTGATTTTAAAATGATTTTTCTCCAGATTTCTACAGTAAAATGCCACCAAAATTATACCAGAGGTAGAGTGAGACCCCAGGAACAACATGCAAAAGGAATGAGGATGACACGTATAAAGGAATTGATGTGACCTAAGGTCAAAGGTCAGCATACTGTAACTGGATTTTGTTATATTGGTGACTTTAATGTCATTTTTCTCCAAATTTCTACAGTAAAATGCCACCAAAATGATACCAGAGGTAGAGTGAGATGTCAGGAACAATATGCAAAAGGAATGAGGATGACACCTATGACGGAATTGATGTGACCTAAGGTCAAAGGTCAGCATACTGTAACTGGATTTTATTATATTGGTGACTTTAATGTCATTTTTTTCTCCAAATTTCTACAGTAAAATGCCACCAAAATGATACCAGAGGTAGAGTGAGATGTCAGGAACAATATGCAAAAGGAATGAGGATGACACCTATGACGGAATTGATGTGACCTAAGGTCAAAGGTCAGCATACTGTAACTGGGTTTTGTTATATTGGTGACTTTAATGTCATTTTTCTCCAAATTTCTACAGTAAAATGCCACCAAAATGATACCAGAGGTAGAGTGAGATGTCAGGAACAATATGCAAAAGGAATGAGGATGACACCTATGAAGGAATTGATGTGACCTAAGGTCAAAGGTCAGCATACTGTAACTGGGTTGTGTTATAGGAGTGATTTTAAAATGATTTTTCTCCAGATTTCTACAGTAAAATGCCACCAAAATTATACCAGAGGTAGAGTGAGACCCCAGGAACAACATGCAAAAGGAATGAGGATGACACCTATGAAGGAATTGATGTGACCTAAGGTCAAAGGTCAGCATACTGTAACTGGGTTGTGTTATAGGAGTGATTTTAAAATGATTTTTCTCCAGATTTCTACAGTAAAATGCCACCAAAATTATACCAGAGGTAGAGTGAGACCCCAGGAACAACATGCAAAAGGAATGAGGATGACACCTATGAAGGAATTGATGTGACCTAAGGTCAAAGGTCAGCATACTGTAACTGGATTTTGTTATATTGGTGACTTTAATGTCATTTTTCTCCAAATTTCTACAGTAAAATGCCACCAAAATGATACCAGAGGTAGAGTGACACGCCAGGAACAATATGCAAAAGGAATGAGAAACACACCTATGACGGAATTGATGTGACCTAAGGTCAAAGGTCAGCATACTGTAACTGGGTTGTGTTATAGGGGTGATTTTGAAATGATTTTTCTCCAGATTTCTACAGTAAAATGCCACCAAAATGATACCAGAAGTAGAGTGAGATGTCAGGAACAATATGCAAAAGGAATGAGGATGACACCTATGACGGAATTGATGTGACCTAAGGTCAAAGGTCAGCATACTGTAACTGAGTTTTGTTATAGGGGTGACTTTAATGTCATTTTTATCCAGATTTCTACAGTAAAATGCCACCAAAATGATACCAGAGGTAGAGTGAGATGTCAGGAACAATATGCAAAAGGAATGAGGATGACACCTATGAAGGAATTGATGTGACCTAAGGTCAAAGGTCAGCATACTGTAACTGGATTTTGTTATATTGGTGACTTTAAAATGATTTTTCTCCAGATTTCTACAGTAAAATGCCACCAAAATGATACCAGAGGTAGAGTGAGACCCCAGGAACAATATACAAAAGGAATGAGGATGACACCTATAAAGGAATTGATGTGACCTAAGGTCAAAGGTCAGCATACTGTAACAGGGTTGTGTTATAGGGGTGATTTTAAAATGATTTTTCTCCAAATTTCTACAGTAAAATGCCACCAAAATGATACCAGAGGTAGAGTGAGACGCCAGGAACAGTATGCAAAAGGAATGAGGATGACACCTATGAAGGAATTGATGTGACCTAAGGTCAAAGGTCAGCATACTGTAAATGGACTTTGTTATATTGGTGACTTTAATGTCATTTTTCTCCAAATTTCTACAGTAAAATGCCACCAAAATGATACCAGAGGTAGAGTGAGATGTCAGGAACAATATGCAAAAGGAATGAGGATGACACCTATGAAGGACTTGATGTGACCTAAGGTCAAAGGTCAGCATACTGTAACTGGATTTTGTCATATTGGTGACTTTAAAATGATTTTTCTCCAGATTTCTACAGTAAAATGCCACCAAAATTATATCAGAAGTAGAGTGAGATGTCAGGAACAATATGCAAAAGGAATGAGGATGACACCTATGAAGGACTTGATGTGACCTAAGGTCAAAGGTCAGCATACTGTAACTGGATTTTATTATATTGGTGACTTTAATGTCATTTTTCTCCAAATTTCTACAGTAAAATGCCACCAAAATGATACCAGAGGTAGAGTGAGATGTCAGGAACAATATGCAAAAGGAATGAGGATGACACCTATAAAGGAATTGATGTGACCTAAGGTTAAAGGTCAGCATACTGTAACTGGGTTTTGTTATAGGGGTGATTTTAAAATGATTTTTCTCGAGATTTCTACAGTAAAATGCCACCAAAATTATATCAGAAGTAGAGTGAGACGCCAGGAACAATATGCAAAAAGAATGAGGATGACACCTATAAAGGAATTGATGTGACCTAAGGTCAAAGGTCAGCATACTGTAACTGGATTTTGTTATATTGGTGACTTTACAATTATTTTTCTCCAGATTTCTACAGTAAAATGCCACCAAAATGATACCAGAGGTAGAGTGAGATGTCAGGAACAATATACAAAAGGAATGAGGATGACACCTATGAAGGAATTGATGTGACCTAAGGTCAAAGGTCAGCATACTGTAACTGGATTGTGTTATAGGGGTGACTTTAATGTCATTTTTCTCCAGATTTCTACAGTAAAATGCCACCAAAATGATACCAGAGGTAGAGTGAGACACCAGGAACAATATGCAAAAGGAATGAGGATGACACCTATGAAGGAATTGATGTGACCTAAGGTCAAAGGTCAGCATACTGTAACTGGATTTTGTTATATTGGTAACTTTAATGTCATTTTTCTCCAAATTTCTACAGTAAAATGCCACCAAAATGATACCAGAGGTAGAGTGAGATGTAAGGAACAATATTCAAAAGGAATGAGGATGACACCTATTGCTCGCGAACCGTGCCTACCGTATTTACCATAGCGCGCGCGCAACGAAAATCAAACAGTGGCTCACTTTACCGCGGTTTAAAGATGAACGTTTCCTGATCCAAGACTTAGAAACGCATGTACTTATTTTTATCGCTTACTTTTAAAAGGTGACTGTGAACAGGTGTAAAAGGCTCTAAGGGTTACATCCATTAACAACTGATTGATTAATTGGTTAATGAACGCTTTTATCTGATTGGTTCAGAAGAAACAAACCACTCACACACAGCGACTCCTCTTCACATCTTTATTTTTTTCCTCCAACATTTTGTAATTAAAACCTGAACTTTGACTTTTGTTTTGCTGCTTTTTTCTTTTTCTTTTCTTTTTTCTTTTTCCCATACAAACTGCCAGAGTAACCGTCAGCACTGATGTGATGATTTACTGAGGAAAAGTTGGTTTCTACTGTATAATAATCAATGCAATCGCTGCTACCTTCAGCATAGTGAAAAACATACAGAATCTGAACAGACACTTATTTTTTTGTTGTTTTTTTTTCTTCCATTATCACAAAAATCCACACAATGTAGTTAATCAATAAACACAGATTAAAATAAGTCCATTGATGCTCACAGCTGCTGCGGCGGTGAGGACTGCAAAAATACTGGCTGGACTGACATGAACTGTGACGTTTCACCGTCTGGACTGGATTAATAATATCTCACAGACTCCGACACCGTGATGAAGCCGAGTGCAGAACGAAGATTGTTGTTGTTTGTTGTAGTTGTTGTTGCTTTTTTTGTCGTTTTTTTTTTCTTTGTTTTAAAAATCCTTCAAACCTGTTGTTGACGCACGAACAACGACGAATGGCACTGAAAGTAAAACTGAACGGTAACGTTTGTTGTTGTTGTTGTTGTTTACAGAGCTTCATGGCATGCGTTCACATACACACATGCTCACAGTCACATCTCTGATTCATACACAACAGTGGCGAGAGGGTAAATATAGGCTACAAAGGTAATAATAATAATCATAATCATAATAATAATAATAATATACAGGTACAATGTCGACATTTTTATCAAAGAAAAGAAGATGGAAAAATGGACAGTAAAAAATATAAAAATTCATAGGATAAAAAGTGAGGATATTGTTGCAGATATTAAGGACACGATTCTCCATTGTCAGCCGTTTAAGGTGCAAACTCCCTTGTTTTTGACATTTCTTCCATCTGTAACGTTGAAATGCACCGAAAAACAAGCTGCAAAACAAAAAACAAAACAAAAAAAATCCTCTTCATTTTCCGAGCAAATCACAATAATAAAAAGTCACTGAATACATGAGATAAACATGAATATAAAAAGAACAAAACGAAAAATACATTTTGGTTTAGCAAAGTCAAAGACAAAAGTCAAATGATGATAGTTGTTTTTGTTTGTTTTTTTTATCATTCCTGGACTGTCGTTGTCTTCAGTCTTTTTTTTTTTTCCTTCAGCAAAAAAAAACTACATTCCTCAAAAAACTGGATTTCATCCTGATTTGTAAAACTGAAGCTCCTCATTGACACATTTCATAATCACAATAATAAAAACAATAAGTGCTGTGGATGAAAGGGACATTTAGTTTAAAATCTAAAACGACCTCATACTGTCAGTTATACTGTTTCATTAAAATAAAACTCCCACATTTGTCCAGTTTACAGTACGAACTCTTAAAACTGCATCCAAACTAAACTAAACTCCTTTTAATTTCAATCTGGCTTCTGATTTTAACACTTTTTCACTTTTTTCATTCATTGCAGACTTTTTTTTTTTTTTAGACATGAGACATTCGACGCCCATGTTGATAAGGAGGAGGAGGAGGAAAACGTCAAGATTCCCAAATCGAGTTTCTAAAACCTTCGGTATGAAAAAGTATTTAAGACAACAAAAGGACGATATATATAGATATAAGTGCTAAAGTTCAATTTCATGGATACTTCAAGTCTTGGACCGAGACCTATAGGGACACATGGTTTAAAAAGTGCATTTTTCTTCTTCTTTCATACTGTTTCTTTGAGTCAGTACCTATTACAGTAAAAGGGCTGAAACTGTGGAGTTGCTGAAACTGTTGCAGGAAAATAAATGCAACAATTTCCAAAAAACACTGAAAACACAAGATGAGTCTTTTCTCTTCTCCTTCTTCTTCTTCTTCTTCTTCTTCTTCCAGCTCGTTGGTCAGACAAAGAACAAAGTGAGATGTTTCCGTCCAGTCGACCACAGATCAACAGCTTCTGTGTGAAAATCCGAATTTTTCTTTTCATTGGTCGATTCAATTTGAAAAAGCTTTTCTTTTTTTTTTCTTCTTTTTTGTTAATGTTTTGTTTTCAACAAAGAAGTTGGTGATGTTTTTTTTTTCTTTCTCACATCTTTTTGGAAAAGAAAAACAAAACGAAAGAAACCAAACCCCAAAAATAAAAAGTTGAAAATGTAAAATGTGTTTTTCTCTTCCTTCAGTTCATGACTTCTTCGTTCCAGATGATTCAGGCAGGATTCAGAGTCTGAGTCACTCGGGCAACTTGTTGTCGACGATGACGACGAGGACGAGGACGAGGACGAGGACGTCTCACTGTGGAGGAGGAACCGGGGCCGCCGCCGCGTGGAGCGACTCCCCGGGGAGGGAGGGGCTGGGTTCTGTGAGGAGGAGGAGGAGGAAGAGGAGGTTAGAGCTGTGAGGCTTCATGCTGTATGCTTATAAAACACTGATAAATTAATCAATTTCAACATTTTGGCAAGTTACCCCATCGCCATAATCCCTATAGTCATAGCAGGAGGTTCGTTACCTTTAATTGTCGGTGCAAGCTATTTTTAGAACGGCGGAGCAGAGCCGTGAGCTGCTCAGAGCTACGCTATGGAGGCTCATGGGATTTCTTGGTTTCCCTCATCAAACTCATCAAATACACAATCCAACAACTCCACAACGCTCTGGTGGAGAAGTTGTGACCTGCACATTCACCACGTTATGAGATAATAACACAACGTTACCACACAGAGTTGTTTTAGAGGGAAATTCATGCAAAACCGCTGATGTGCGTTCCTGTTAGGGGACAGTTTTTCATCAACAATCTCTGTATTTCCCTCTAAAACAACTCTGTGTGGTAACGTTGTGTTATTATCTCATAGCGTGGTGAATGTGCAGGTCACAACTTCTCCACCAGAGCGTTGTGGAGTTGTTGGATTGTGTATTTGATGAGTTTGATGAGGGAAACCAAGAAATCCCATGAGTCTCCGTAGCGTAGCTCTGAGCAGCTCACGGCTCTGCTCCGCCGTTCAAAAAATAGCTTGCACCGACAATTAAAGGTAATGAACCTACTGCTATGACTATAGGGATTATGGCAATGGGCCAATTTACCAAAATGTTGAACTATCCCTTTAAAATGACGTTTCCTGTCGTCACTGCCTGATGTCGTGTTTTGTTTCATGCAGGTGTGGCTCGGCTCCTCGGTGACTCACCGTGGAGGACAGGCGTGGTGCTGGAGCTGGAGTGGGTCGCTGCGGTCTGGCTCGGGGCGCCGGGCGGCGAGGTGTGAGCGCCCGCAGCCGGTTGGGCCTCGGTGGGCGGGGCAGCGGAGGCCGGCGGGGCGGGGCTGGCGGCCGGCTGCGGTGCTGGCGTGCTGGGCGCCGGCTGACCGGCCGTCACGCTCTGGGCCGAGGGCGGGGCGGAGGGGGCGGAGGCTGCAGCAGCAGCTGCGGCGGCGGCGGCGGCTGCTGCTGCTGCTGCTGCGGCGGCGGCTGCAGTGGCGGCGGGGGTGGAGGAGTGAGCGGCTCCGGCCCCGGCGGCGGCGGCGGCTCCGGCCTGGCTGTGCTGCTGGTGCTGGATCTGCTGGAAGTGCTGCTGGCGAGCTCTCATCTCCGCGTACTTGAGCTGCTCCATGTGGAAGGACTGGCGGTCGGCGAGCAGCTGCTGTCGCTGGTACTCCAGCTGCACACACACACAGTTCATTATTTATTTCTGATGTGAGTTATTTTGCTAGAAATTCAATAAAAAGTTTAATTATAAACAAAAAGTGTGACGTCTGTCTGTGTGCGTCTGTGGTGACTCACAGCCTCCCTCTCTCGGTCCATGATGGTTTCCAGTTCTTCAAAGTGTCGCAGTTTGATCTCCAGCTTCTTCATCTGCGTTTCCACCAGCAGAGCCACCAGAGACTTGATCTTCCTCTCCTCCACGGCAGCCAGGTGCTGCAGAGACAGGGACAGGGGGACAGAGACAGGGAGCCAGAGCAGATGTATTTAGCTTCTACCCCTGGGGGGGGCATCAGACTTATTAACCACAGTCAAAATAACCCTGCACCACTGCACTGAACCCAGCACTTTCTTAACCCTCCTGTTGTCCAAATGGGTCGAGGAAGGACAAAGGGGGAAAAGGAAGGAAGGAAGGAAGGAAGGACGGGAAAACAGATTGTGGAAAGAATGAAGGGGAAAAGGAAGGAAAGAAAAATGGAGGGAGGGAATGGATCAGGAAGGAAGAATAAGGACAAAGGGAAAGAACGAACAAACGAAGGAAAGGAAAAAAGATCGTGGAATGAAGGGGGGAAGGAAGGAAAGAAGAAAGAATGAAGGAAAAATGGAGGAAAGGAACAGATTGGGTCAATTGGACCCAGAATGACAACGGGAGTGTTAGTATAGTAGCATTTTTTTTAAAGTGGGGCTGTATGATCTACAAATAGCCCCTAAGTACTTTAATTGCCGTAGAAGACTCTCTGCACTCCTCCCGTTAGCAACGCCAGCCCATAATAGCCCTGCCCATAGATTTACAAGAGTGCAGAGAGTCTTCTACTGCAGTTAAAGTACTTAGGGGCTATTTGTAGATGATACAACCCCACTTTAAAAAAAATGCTACTATCCCTTTAATGTCAATGTGCAACATCTATTTAGCAGTTGCTGTAGATGGATTTAGAAAAATGATACTATCCCTTTAAAAGGGTCCATTTTGGCCCTTTCAGTTTCTCAACTAAATGTTAATAATATTGTTACTCCCTCCCCAGCCTGCAATGTCCATTATTACGCAGATGATACTATTTTATACTGCATTGACAGCAACTTGTCAACTAACTGTTGATAATTTACAGTCTTCTTTCAACCATTTTCAGGAGCCGTCTCTATTAGCTCTTAAACTTGTGCTGAACTCCAGCAAAACTAAATGTATTCCGTTGTTTACAACTAGGTCCCACGTTAACATCTCCCCTCTCAGTATCCACACATTAGATGGTCAACTTATTACCAAACTGTCAACACATACAAGTACTTGGGAATCTGGCTGGACTCAAAGCTTTCTTACCGTAACCATGTGGATTACCTGACAAACAAACTTAGGTCCAGAATTGGCTTTCTTTACAGAAACAAGTCCTGCTTCTCATTACAGAGTAAAAAGATTATTGTTCATGCCTCTGTAATGTCATTAATTGTTTCAATGATGTGATATATATTTTTTCATTATAAACAGCCTCATTTTGAAACCTCTCCGACACTATCTTTCACAGTGCTCTCAAAATGAAATGGGACCCATATTCAACACACCATTGCACCTTATATAGTAAATCACCCACTGCAGTTGTAATCAAACCCGCAGAGAACAGCACTGTCTACTATTCATTTACAAAGCACTACTCGGGATGCTTCCCCCATATCTAACTTCACTCTTAAACTCTCTTGCCATAGGTCTCACTACCCGCTCCCAGTCCCACATCAGACTCCACCTCCCTTTAAAATTCAGAACTAGGAAAAACTGCCTTCTCTCTATGCCCACAGCACAGATGGAATAAACTACAAAACTCACTGAAAATCGATAAATTTATCTCACTTGAGGCTTTCAAGAATCTTACTCTGCTCCACAGTATTGGGGACTCAGACCAGGTGTGCACCTGCTTTAACTAGTAATTCTAAACTCCTGTCTTTATAACTGTATTTTATTGTGTTGCATTTTATTGTATTGTATTGATGTCTTCTTGTGATCTCTGATGTTTAGACAGAAAAATTAGTTATCTAACGGACCTTCCCTGTTAAAATAAAGGTTAAATTAAAAATAAATAAATTTATTCTTACAGGTTCTATTTATAACACAGATTTTTAATAACTGGATGATTTTTCCCCCCGTGCGTCGTTGAGGACACGTGGAATGGATGTGGCACCACAAATCTCGTTGTCACTTGTTGCAGTGACAATAAAGGTTATTTGAATTTGATTTTGAATGTGAAACAGCTGCATTAAACAGCTGTTCGGTGATGTCGGTCTAACCTTGGCTTTGACGGCGGCGGCGGCGAGAGCGGAGGCGGCGGCCGTGGCGAGGTTCCCTTCTCCGACGTCACGCTCCACCTTGGCCTTCCTCTCTCCCTCGCTCTCTCCTTCTCTCTGTCCTTCCTCCGCTCCCTCTTTCCCCTCCTTCTCCTTCTCCCCGTCGCCTGAAAGAACAAACACAGAACAAAGTCTGAGGGCGGAGCTTCGTTTAAAAACATCGACATGAGTTTGTAAAACATTATTTTGTTGGTTTTTGAATTAACCAATGTGTAAAACTGCATCCTAATGGATTCACTGTAGGAACATAAATTATATCCTTCAATAGTCCATAACAGTGGTTCCCTGCTGCAGGTAGCTTCACCTGGGGTCGTGAGCACATTGGCTGGAGCGAGAAACATTAGGCTAATTAATTTATTACCAAGGTGATAAGTAGATATTCTGAGTCACTTCTATAAGCCCATTACTGAAATGGTACGTCCCACAACTAGTTCCCAGAAAACAACAACCTGAAGCAAAACTTTGTATTGTTGTCAAAAAAACATCTAGATTCATTACTGGTTTCTAAAAGTATCGATATGAACAGAGCCGCCCACCACACAGGACTAGAAGCCCATAGGTGATGATTCAGGCAGAGCAGAGGAGAGCATTTGTAAAAGTCTAATGTTTGGACCTTTTTAGTAGTTACAAAACTCCAGACCCTACCTTTAATGTCAATGTGCAACATCTATTTATTCTTACAGGTTCTATTTATAACACTAATTTTTCCTCCGCTGTCTTTTCCCCGTGTGTGTTGTGAGAGAGGATTTTTAGTCCTTTTTAGTCAAACGAGAGGAGATGCATTGAATGAATGTAATGAAACAACAGCAACACGCTGGAACTGCACAACTAAAGGTTATTTAGCTTTTCATTTAATGAAAAAACAAACAAACATCTGTTATAAGTCTATTTGATTATAATAAAATAAAAATAATGGAACAATAATAAGCTGGGAGGCACTACTGCTGTATTGAATATAATGTCATTTTTCAGGGTATTGGCATTGAGTTTGAAATTTTACTATTGAGACAATCCTACAACTCTGTGAAGACACATTTGACCACAACAGCCAGAAGCAACTAAAATGAACAAACATAATGAAAATGTCTTTGTACAAATTGAAGAAAAATTGAAATGATTTTCATTTTTAATCAGTTGTGTTTTATGACCACTTTTGGAGAATCATCAACACGATGAAAAGGGCATCCTAATGGATTCATGGCAAAAAATAATCATCCTTCAATACTAAAAGTTTGGGAACCACTGGTCTATAATAAATTAAACAAATAAATACATAATAAACATTGTGTTTTCTTAAGATTTTAAAATGTCTGTAGATATTTTATTTGGTCTCACTGAGATTTCTCAGACTGGTTTGTCCAACAGCAAACATGTATTTTCAATAAACAGTCATATTTAGTATTTCAATGGTGATTAATCACATAATAGTTTTGCAATTAATCGTTTGACAGCCCAAATTTTTATACAGAAATTGCTGAATATAGCAAAGATAATTGTTTAGCTGGTAAATAATTATTGAAAAGTTGAGAAGATGGAGGATTAAATACGTTTCTGCTCCTTTGCTTTTTGCTGTTGTTATGTCTCGGTGTGTGCATGCATGTTTGTATAATTGTGTTGTATTGCTTTCTCTACTATTTTAACTTTCGAATTTGGTCATTTTAAATGTGCTTTAAAGATAAAATTAGACTTTTCAGACGTGTTAGTATTTGTTTTGTGTAACTGCTGTTTCAACTGTTTTGCTTTTTCTTTTGTAGCATTATTAGTTTAGTTTATTTGAACATTATATACATAAAAACAGTGAGAATAATAAAAGTTAAACATTGTGCAGAAGAGGTGGAAGCCAAAAAAAACAAAAAAACAAAAAACAATGGTCGTCAGAATAATATGATGATAATGATCCACTTCCTGTGTCCGACGCTCTTACCCATCTCCGACTCCGTCTTGTCGGCCTCTCGCTCTCCTTCAGGCTCTCTCCCTCTCTCGTCCTCCTTCTTCCCGTTCTCCGTCTGCTTCTCCTCCTCCTCCATCGCTCCGTCTTTGCTCTCCTGTGACACCATCATCATCATCAACAACAACAACAACAACAACAACAACAACAACAACAACAACAACAACAACAACAACAACAACAACAACAACAACACATTCAGCTCTGCAAATGAGAACAAACATCTGGATTCAGAACCAACCTTGGCCTCTCGCTTCTCTTCGCCTGATTGGCTCTCGTTCTTGTTTTCGTCGGTGTTTTCGTCTGCAGGACGAGACAGGAAACGCGTCAGGAGCCGTTGAAAATTTGCATGTTGTGTCATAGTCGAATCTGACTTGTCATCAGATTCTGGCTTTAGTTGACTCGTCGTTGAATCATGTCGTTTATTCATGATCTCATTCGCATATTTTTCAGCTAAAACACCCAAATAAACGTATTTAAAGGGATAGTTCACCCAAAATTCAAATTTCACTGAGTAGTAATGAGTGAAATTTGAATTTTGGGTGAACTATCCCTTTAATTCTTATCAATCTACTGGATTTTACTGGTCTTTGTTGCATCGTCCCACACAACAGTGCAATGCAGATGATTTATTCTATCAAGTGTCAATGTCATCCATTTAAAGGGACAATGCGGATTTTCTCCGTCAGCAGAACCAAAAATTCTGCGACAATAAAAAAAAGTCTCATATTAATGTGGATGAGTGTGTGTGTGTGTGTGTGTGTGTGTGTGTGTGTCCTCACCAGGCCGGTCCCCCTCCTCCAGCCCGGTGCCGGCGATGCCGCTGCCCTCCAGTCCGTACAGAGGATCCTGGCGCCCGCTGACTCGCGCCGCCTCCTCCACCCGCCGCACGTGAGCCTCCACCAGAGCAGCAGGAACCTCCTCCTTCATACGGGAGAACTCCTCTGAGGAGCAGGAAGGGTTCACAAGCATCAATCAATCAATCAATCAATAATTTAACATCAAGGAATCTGATTGGTCGATAGTAATTAGAGAGGAAGTCACTCAGATGTTTAATCTTAATTATTGGATCATGTTGAGTTCCCAAACTCCCACAACAAACGTTCACATCAAGGTTTAATTTTGTTAGTTTTCTCTGATTGATCAGTTATTGATTATTACGCCTGATTCAGGAAGTAAAACTTCGTAACCTACCGAGCAAACTTCTCACGTTTTTCTGAAAGAAGACAGAAGCTGTGAGCTCGTTCCAGCGTTTAAAAAAAAAAAAAATCTCTGTGTGTTTTTTTTAAAGGGATAGTTCAACATTTTGGCAAATTGGCCCATTGCCATAATCCCTACAGTCACAGCAGTAGGTTCGTTACCTTTAATTGTCGGTTACCAGACAACGTTACCAGTTAGAGTTGTTTTAGAGGGAAATACAGAGACTGTTGATGAAAAACTGTCCCTGAAGGCAACGTGCATCAGCAGTTTTGCATGAATTACAACTCTGTGTGGTAACGTTGTGTTATTATCTCATAGCGTGGTGAATGTCACAACTTGTCCACCAGAGCGTTGTGGAGTTGTTGGATTCTGTATTTGATGATGATGATGATGAGTTTGATGACCAAGAAATCCCATGAACCTCCGTAGCGTAGCTCTGAGCAGCTCACCACTCTGCTCCGCCGTTCTAAAAATAGCTTGCACCGACAATTAAAGGTAACGAACCTACTGCTATGACTATAGGGATTATAGCAATGGGCTAATTTGCCAAAATGTTGAACTATCCCTTTAAAGCGTCTCCACAGCAGTGACTTTTCAAAATAAAAGACTTCCTCCTCACCCAGAGCAGACTTAGCGGCGGCCGAGGCCACACGCGGGTCGACCACGGAGGCGAGGAAGGCGACCGTGCTCATGACGGGGTTTCCCGCCTGGCTGAAGGGGATCGGCTGATAGGCCAGCGGCCCGAGGGACGAGGAGCTGTCCTCCAGGTACGGGTCCTCGATCGGCAGCCGCAGGAAGTGAAGGATGCACTCGTCCTGCGTGCGGCTGCCCACGTGTTCGGACACTTTGTTCCAGTCGTCCTTGTACATCTCCAAACCCTGAGGAAACGGCACGTCAGCGCTTGTTTGTTTTGTAACTAAAGCTTCAATACTTTTGTTATAGTGTGTGTGTGTGTGTGTGTGTGTGCACCTCCAGTAGTAGTAGTGTCTCCTGCTCCGTCCACTCCCTCATGGAGCTCGCTGCACTCTTGCTCTGCAAACAAAAACATCACATATTCATATTTAAATGATGAATTATTATAGTAAAAACTTTGGTTCATGTGATGCAATTTAATATCTTTAAAGGAATAGTTCACCAAAAAATGAAATACTGTGCTGATGAATACTCCAGAGTAGTTTTTTATTGTGTAGTAGTTATTTATTAACTGGATTATTTCCCTTCAGGACACTTCGATTGCAGTGGACGAGCAGTAAGAAGGAATATTAAATGGTTTTTGTATAGTTTTATGAATGTTTTTGTGTCGGGTCCTATTGACTCTCATATAAAGTTTTTGTTGGACTACAAACCGGCCTCCCGGGTCTCCAGATGCACTTTGAGGAATAAAAAACTACTCCGGAGTATTCATCACCATGAGGGTGAGTCAATAATGACTGAATTTCATTTTTTTGGTGAACTATTCCTTTAAGATAATTCAAATAGTTGTACTATCTGCTTGTGTTAAACCATCTGAACAACCTGGAGGAGACTTCAGCAGGTTCTGTGCAGTGTTCTTCTGTTCAATCCAAACTTTGTTCACATTAAATATGGTTTATATTTTATATTAAATCATCTTTTCTTTTTATCTGAGGAGGAATAATGTAAAGATCAAGACAGTGATTATTATGAGGACTGGGACTTGGTCTAGACTCGGTCTCGGGTTAGTTGGTGTTGGAGCTGCACCTTTGTGGAGCTGCTCTTCTTGCTGTACATGTCGGTCCGCAGCCCAAAGTTCTGCAGGTCTGCAGGTTTATCCTTCACTTTGTCTGGGAACGACATCATCTGCTGGGTGGCCGGGGTCTGCAGGTGAGACAGGTAGCACAGGTGTGAGAGACAGAGACAGATGTTAAACATCCTGGAAATCATCGTGCACATCTGGCCCGGCCCCATGAGGGGGAACTGCGCCCTCAGTTAAAGTCTTGTTTACCAGATAGAAAATCTGGAGAGTATGAAACACCTGTTATCTGAGGTTATTTTAAAGGGATAGTTCAACATTTCATAGTTTTACTGTAGGAGTAGATTTGTTAGCCTTATTTGTCATTGCAAGCTATTTTTAGAACAGCAGAGCAGAGCCGTGAGCTGCTCAGAGCTACACTATGGAGGCTCATGGGATTTCTTGGTTTCCCTCATCAAACTCATCAAATACACAATCCACAAAATGTTTTAGAGGGAAATACAGAGACTGATGATGAAAAACTGTCCCTGAAGGCAACGTGCATCAGTGGTTTTGCATGAATTTCCCTCTAAAACAACTCTGTGTGGTAACATTGTGTTACCACGACGTAACTCACGGCTCTGCTTCGCCGTTTTAAAAATAGCTTGCACTGACAATTAAAGGTAACGAACTATAGGGATTATGGCAACGGGCCAATTTGCCAAAATGTTGAACTATCCCTTTAAATTATCCGATGTCTCATTTCATCGAGGTGTTTCCTTATTGCTCTGGTGTGTGTGTGTGTGTGTGTGTTATCTGGACCTGGGGGGTCTTGGGCTGCAGCGGCACCAGACTGGACGGAGTATCTGCCAGGACGTGGAAGTGGGAGGTGGGCGGCGGTCCCATGGGCGTGGGCCGGCTCTCAGAGTCCACCTGGTAGTTGATCAGACCCCACTGCTCCAGGAAGGCGTGGACTCTACAAACACAAACACACACACACACAGGGTTCACACGCTGCACTGCCATTGGTCGGGGTTGGTCACATGGCCGCTTTCAGGCTCCGCCCACCTCATGATGGCGCACACGTCTCCTGCCAGGTTCCTGCGGCAGGCGGTGGAGGTCAGATACTCCTGAGGGTTCAGTCTGTAGGTGTCGATCATGAAGTTCCTGTAGGCCAGGTAGCTGCGAGAGGGAGAGGAGTTAACGTCTAACATCTGGAAATACGAGATATATGACCATGTTTTTAAAAGTTATTCACTAGTTTCCATCTTTGCATTCAGGGTTTAGTCTTAAATTGATCCTAAAATGTGTCTTTGATGCCTCGTTTCATTAGACAGAAACAGACCTGTGACAACTCCACAACGCTCTGGTGGACAAGCTGTGACCTGCACATTCACCACGCTATGAGATAATAACACAACGTTACCACACAGAGTTGTTTTAGAGGGAAATTCATGCAAAACCGCTGATGCACGTTGCCTTCAGGGACAGTTTTTCATCAAACAGTCTCTGCATTTCCCTCTAAAACAACTCTGTGTGGTAACGTTGTGTTATTATCTCATAGCGTGGTGAATGTGCAGGTCACAACTTGTCCACCAGAGCGTTGTGGAGTTGTTGGATTGTGTGTTTGATGAGAAACCAAGAAATCCCATGAGCCTCCATAGCGTAGCTCTGAGCAGCTCACGGCTCTGATCCGCCGTTCTAAAAATAGCTTGCACCGACAATTAAAGGTAACGAACCTACTGCTATGACTATAGGGATTATGGCAATGGGCCACTTTGCCAAAATGTTGAACTATCCCTTTAAGATTTATTGTCAAGATAAATTATTTTCTACATGAACAGATAGATTCACCTTTTTTCTCTGGTATGTCAGTGAATTCTTTAATAAATAATAATAAAATAAATAATAAATGTGTATCGTGTACTTACATCTCAGGGGTTTTGGATTTGTTCTTTCCGTTGAAGAATTCTGGCAGAGCTCGGCGCTCGATGGCGTGAACACTGAGGAGAAACAGGAAACAGGACGAATCAGAGACACGACAGATGAGTTCACACCAGCGCTGCGGCCCGAGACCTTATTATTTACCTGTTGTAGTCGAACCAGGCGGCGTAGCTCGGGATGATGATGTGGTGAGTTTGTTCGGTCACGTTGTCCTCGTGAAGGTCCGAGCCTTTCACCGGTTCTCCCTTCACGCTCGGGGAGCCTTCCTCCTCCTCCTGTTAGCGCACACACACACACACACACACACACACACACACACACAGACAGACAGAGGATGATGTATGGGACGAACTGTCCTCAGGTCACGTTACTCAGGTCGTGTGTCTCACGCTGCCTTTACCTTTCCTGTTGTTTCCATGGACTCGTCCTCCTGCTCGTCTGTTAAATATATTAATCAATATTAATTTGATATAATACAATAATAAAATAATATAATCTGCTTTTATATGGAAGAAAACTGAACTGCTCACCCATGTCCATTCCTCCTTTGACTGGAGTCGAATCCGAGTCCTTTTTAGTGTTATCTGTAGAAACAAAGTCAGTTGTTATTTATTAGGTTATTATTTATTTATTTGTTAGCTTATAGATTAGTTTTTTTTCTTTTTAGAAAGATGGATGTTGTTTGTTTCATTTTAGGCAGCCTTTAAGGTCGATTGAACTGAATAAATATTAGATTTTAGTTCATGTTTTGCAAATATATGAATTGTTTATTGAAATGAGCTAAAATGCAGTTTTTAAATGATGATTTTTAATTTATTAAAGGGCTAGTTCAACATTTTGGCAAATTGGCCCTATCCCTACAGTCATAGCAGTAGGTTCGTTACCTTTATCTGTTGGTGCAAGCTGTTTTTAGAACGGCGGAGCAGAGCCGTGAGCTGCTCAGAGCTACGCTACGGAGGCTCATGGGATTTCTTGGTTTCAAACTCATCAAACTCTGCCGTTCTAAAAGAATAGCTTGCACCAACAATCAAAGGTAACAAACCTACTGCTATGACTATAGCGATTATGGCAATGGGCCAATTTGCCAAAATGTTGAACTATCCCTTTAAGGTTAAAAAGATCACAGTTAGTGACTTTTTTTTTACATAGGGTTAGGAAGGTTTTGAGAGTTTTTTTCCCACAATAAAATAATGAAATCATCATTTAAAAACTGCATTTCATATTTACTTATCTTGATCTAATATTAAAAGTAGCTTGATGATCTTAAACATCAAAGTGGGTGAAATCTACCTGCTGTATTTACAGTATGTTAAATCAAAGAACAAATAATATCAGCGTGTACTTGTCTTGGCTGGGTTTCCTTCTTCAGACGCTGGAACGGGTGAAGCTTCATCCAGGTCCTTACTGAGATCCTCCTGCTCCTCCTCCCTCTGGCCCCGTTTGGACTTGGTGTACGGGGTCGTCGGCCTGTCGGTGCGCACGCCACAGACACGATGATATGATAAATATATTATTATTATTGTTATTATTATCATTATCATCGTCTGATGTTCACAAACAAACCCTTTCTTGGTGTTCTTCTTCTTGCTCTCCTGAGGCGGAGGCGTGGGCGAGGGCGACGGCGAGCGCTTCCTCTTCTTGGCGCTGCCGGGCTTCTTGTCCCGCCGCTCGTCGGGCGTGGTCACCTCGTCCGTCAGCGTCTTGGCGGAGATCCTCTTCCTCTTGGGGCAGCCCTCGCCGACCTCGTAGTCCTCCTCGTTCATCCACTCGTTGTACTGGTCCAGGTCTAAGATCCACTTGGCGTGGACCTGAGAGCAGAGAGAGAAATTAGAAAATATAATTTCCTCTGTGAGTTAAAGGGATAGTTCAACATTTTGGCAAAGTGGCCCATTGCCATAACCCCTATAGTCATAGCAGTAGGTTTGTTACCTTTAATTGTCGGTGCAAGCTATTTTTAGAACGGTGGAGCAGAGCCGTGAGCTGCTCGGAGCTACGCTAGTTATTTAAGCAGTGCATTAAAATCAGATTCTGCCGTGTTAAAGTTTTAAAGAAAGAGTTAAAGGATAAGAAACAAGGAGCAACAACGCGGTGTAATAAGCGGTCACGTACCTTCCTGGGCTTCTCTGGACTCGGAGGATCCTCCACAGCTGCTTCGATCTCACTGGCCGCGATCCAGGTGTCGTAACTAAAGCAGTGATGGAAGGGGAAAGGTCAAAAGGTTAAAGCCTGAGAAAAGAGTTCAAGTTTGAGCCTGTAAAAAAAATCAAAACACCTAAAGTTTAATATATAGATGTCAATGTTAAAGGTAGGGTCTGGAGTTTTGTCCCTATCAGTTTGTAAACAAAACAGTGAAACTCAGCCCCTCCCCTCAGGCTAAGCTGTGTAGCCTCCTGCTTCTGACAGCAACAGTTGTGTTGACCATAAAGGAAAGGAATTACAGTCTGAAAGAAGTGCTGGAGCCACGGGCCGATGAGCCGACCTTAAAATCCGTGGATTTGTTATGCCGTTGTATTGTGGTGAACTAGCGGGTTTAAAGTGGATGCCATAATCCCTATAGTCATTAGCATCGCGCTAGCTCACTAATATGGTCCTAATACTTGTTACCAGTGTCGGTAAAAGTCGGGAATCGGTCCGCAGCTCCAGCGCTTCACTCAGACTGTATTTATTGTTCATTGTTGTCCTGACTGCTGATGTTGAGAGAGATAGAGACTCAGTAGCATCAGACAGCTAGCACAGCTAACAGGCCTGACCCTCCTGCTGCAGGTAGCTTCACCTGAGCTCCGTCATTGGCTGGAGGATAACACAGACTCTCTCACCATAGGTGTCTCTGCTAATTTGCGACTCTCTAGCTCCACCTAGAAACGTCCACATGCACAGCAAAACATGAACAAAGCCCCCACCACACAGGACTAGAAGCCCATAGGTGATGATTCAAGTTTGATTTGTAAAAAAAAATCAAAACACCTAAAGTTTAATATATAGATGTCAATGTTAAACTTTCACAATAAAAGCAGGAAACCAATAAAGAACCAACCTGTCGGGGAAGTATCCCCAGTGGAGCAGCACTTGTTTATCTCTCTTCATCACAGGACGCACCCACTCCTCTGGACCGACAAACAAAACACACAACATCATCATCATCATCATCATCATCAACACAACAACTCGCTGTGTTTAAACACAACATGCAAAGCCTCACCTTCCTCCAGACTGGTGGGAATAGGAACGACGACGTGGGAGCTGGAGGCTTTGTCTTCAGTCACTGAGCCCTGCAGCAGCAGCAACAACAGAAAAACAAACAAAACAACAAACGTGTTAAAGCTTAAAAACTCTCCAGATGTTTTCACTTCTGTCTGTGACGCTGACGTTAACCAACACACTCACCTGATGTCTCTTGATGATGTCTTTCAGCTTCCCGAGCAGCTTTGGTTCGATGTCAGAGCTCAGGTAGATGACGGGTCGGCTCAGGCAGTTGTTCTGAAACAAACACAAACACAAACACTTACAATCATTTATATAGTTTATATAGTATCATCTATACTTCCATTCAGACTTCTAATCAAAAACACTCCGCTGCCATGTCCTTCCTTAAAGGGATAGTTCAACATTTTGGCAAATTGGCCCATTGCCATAATCCCTGTAGTCATAGCAGTAGGTTCGTTACCTTTAATTGTCGGTGCAAGCTATTTTTTGAACGGCGGAGCAGAGCCGTGAGCTGCTCAGAGCTACACTACGGAGGCTCATGGGATTTCTTGGTTTCCCTCATCAAACTCATCAAATACACAATCCAACAACTCCAAAACGCAAAGAGTTGTTTTAGAGAAAAATGCAGAGACTGTTGATGAAAAACTGTCCCTGAAGGTAACGTGCATCAGCGGTTTTGCATGAATTTCCCTCTAGAATAACTCTGTGTGGTAACGTTGTGTTATTATCTCATACCATGGTGATTTCAAGATTGGTTTTTATGTTCCTCACACCAAAAAGCTCCATTAGGGAATAAACGAATAAATGTGCTGAAGTTGAAGTTGAAGAGAAATATATAAAAATGCATTTAACAGAATCTCTATTACTATAATATAATCTGTGTCTGTGCTTCGTGCTGTTGAGCTCATCAGATCAGAGGAAGCCGGACGCCTGATTAAAGGAGGATTACGCGGTGGTTGCATCACATGATGATGATGATCGGCCGGCCGGTCGGTCGGTCGGTGCACTTCATTATTTCTATCTGCAGCTTGATGAGTCTCGCACACTTTCACAAACATGATGTAACGGGAGGAGACGTCACTCACTGAGCTGAGAGATAAATTATACAAACGCACTGAGATCTGAAAACACACAACTGAAGAACTCACCTGCACCAGCGACTTCTCGATCGTCATGAACATCTCCACATTTCGGTCCATCCTCGACGGATTCTGGAAGTCAAACCTGCGCCTACCAGGAAGTTAGACTGGAGTTACACACGAAACGGCAACAGAGCCAAAAATCCAACTGCAGCGCTGTTCGCACAACTCTGCGTCATTCATTTAAATTTTTTTTCCATTTTGTTTTTATCGCGTTTTAAAAACCAGACAGAAAGAAAGTCTTACCATCCTTGGTCACTCTTGAACTTGTAGGCAGCAGCCAGGATGTGGCACAGAGCCCCCCCTGACTTAAAGTCCAGGAAACACTTCATCTGCACAAAACAACATAAAAGATCAACAAATAAAGGTGGTATTTTGTATTATAAAAGTCAATTTTGTGGTAAACAGACAAAATACAACTTATTCTTTTGCTTTAAGAGTGAATTTCATTTGTCTGCTGCTGCCGCAATAAAAGGAAATCTTACTTTTTCTTATCTGATCTTGTGCAATTCGAACAGAGGAATAAAATAAACATCTGCCTCAATCAATAAAAAAACAAACAAACTCCGAAACAGGAAGGACCTTTTAAATTAAGCGATTAAATCTGTAAACAAGCTGAAATTCTGTCTCGTATTTTGTGTTTCAAAGGGACTTTAATGCAGATAATAGTGAAATGGATAAATAAAAAACACTATTTTTCATGCAATCTGAACGGAGGAATGAACAAATAAACACAACCACTGTCGCCATGAAAGCTTCAGGGAATCAATACTGTCTGATATGTGAATGTACTGATAAAGGCAGGAGACCTACCGGCAGTTTGGTGAGGGGGGGGTTGCTGACATGTCGACCGAAAACTTCCTCCTGGAACTGGAGCAGCTGGACCACCAGGCTGGACAGGGACTTGTTGGTGGGGGGCTCGGCCTGGATGTACTGAGGGAGAGAGGGAGGGAGGGAAGATGTAAACACATGGATATAAACCTGGTGGAAGTTGCTCATCATCTTCAGTGACAGTGAGACAGTGTTGTAATAGAATAAATGATGAGGGGGGTGAATTCATATTTAATTATTATTATTTTGATCAATCAAAACCGTGGCATACTGTCTGCAATCTGGTAGAATTTTAGAATTCCAGTGTTATTGGGCATTTTATTGTGTTGTCCATCCAAAAAAACACTGTGATCTGCCATAAAACTGTCAAAATTGGTCACAAAATATGCCATAAAATGGTCAAAATCAGAGAGACAAACTATAAAATACATTTAATTCAGTCCACCTTTATCTAATCTTGGTAGTTATTCATAATTTGATGCTTAAAGCTGAGAATCAAAACACAAAAAGCTGTTTTCTCAGTTTGGCATTTTTACAGATATTGCACTTTGCCTTTGTAGGGTAGCACATCAGTCTAATTATAATAATCAGTGTCTCGGAGCTCGCGGCTGCTTGTATTGCTGCACACACAGGCCGCGCGAGGAGGCTCCAGTCAGTCAGCCAGTGAGCTTCGCGCGCCACACACTGAGCCAACATCTGGATCTGAGCTGCAGCTGCATTACCCGTTAGCCCGTTAGCTCCGCGCGCGCTAGCTGTAGCTGTAGCTGGCTAAAGTCACCCCCTTTTATTACACAGACAAACACACACATCCACACCAACCCCCCCAGCCCCCCAACCCCCACACCCCCCGGGTCGGTCTGGGCTACAATAACCGGATGAGACATCGCTGCTCGCGGCTGCAGCTGGAGCAGCTGGAGCAGCGGGCTCAGCATCCTTTTGTATCCCGGCTCGGGTGAATCAAACAGCTGGACACTGAGCCGCGGCAGCAGCGGTAGTAGCGGCAGCGGCAGCGGCAGAAGCGGCAGCGATAACAGTGGCAGCGGTCGTGGCGGCGGCGACAGATGCGGCAGCGGCAGAGGTAGCGGCAAAGGTAGCGGCAGCCTCCTCCTCCCTCCTCTCCTCTCTCTCTCTTTGTCACTGCCTCTGCCCGGCGGCGAAGTGCCCACGTTTCACGGGTGGAAAACGTGCTGCTCCCTGCGTATCGTTAAAGAAAACATGCGCTCGGTACCTTTTTGTAATTCTTGCCCAGCCACACGCGGACATTATCAAACTGGGAGACGGTATCAGACGCTTCGAAATATTTTACATTGGGGCCGCCGTCTTTCTTCCGCACCGCCATCTTTGCTTGCAGACAACCAACCAACCAGTCAGTGACGTCTCCTGCCGCCGCCCGGTGGCCGCAGCCCGGTACTGCAGCTCGGTGCTGCCGCTGCGATGACCCGCAGCGACCGGCAGGGGGCAGAGCGGTGCAGGGAATGACTTTAATCTGATCCATCACAAAATATGAACTCAGTATCATGTATCCTGCTATAAATGGAAAAATAACAGTTTATAATGTACAGTGTACATGTACATATGTGATTTATTATAATATATATATTATTCTATTTTAAAACTACATTTTCATATTTTGTGTTGCTTTCTATATTTTATTTATTTTTAATTGGCTAGGATGTAATCCTATCTCATCTCATCTATTGGATATCTATCTATCTATCTATCTGTCTGTCTGTCTGTCTGTCTGTCTGTCTGTCTGTCTGTCTGTCTGTCTGTCTGCCTGCCTGCCTGCCTGCCTGTCTGTCTGTCTGTCTGTCTATCTATCTATCTATCTATCTATCTATCTATCTATCTATCTATCTATCTATCTATCTATCTATCTATCTATCTATCTATCTATTATTACAGTTATTCTATCTATTACAGTTGACCTATCCCCCTTAATGCATCATATCACTGAAATTACAGTAATGTGTTCAGTAAAAAGGTAAAAAGAATTGACGTCAGGGAAGCATAGTGACATAAAAGACAAATAACTTCAAACTGCACAGTATTTGGACACAAACAGCTGTTGCAACTCTTCCTATCGATCATCAGTTCTGTATTTGTTTTGTTTATATGTGCAACTCTCTGTCACTCCGTCCTCTCACTCCTCCTGACTCCTGGTGTGAAGGACATTCATTTTGTCTCTGTCCCATGTGGAACAACTTATTATTACAGCTGGTGTTGTGTTGTGTTGTGTTGTGTTGTGTTGTGTTGTGTTGTGTTGTGTTGTGTTGTGTTGTGTTGTGTTGTGTTGTGTTGTGTTGTGTTGTGTTGTGTTGTGTTTTGGGTGAACTATCCCTTTAAGGGATGTTGTGTTGATTTGTTGATTGATTGATTGATTGACATTGAAATTGATTGATTGAATTGATTGAACACACAGCTCAATGAACTTCACTGTCAGACTCTCAGAAGTCAAACTCTCTGCCCTGGATCAGTCACTTCCACAAAGATACTAACAAGCAGGTCTGTGTCCTGAAAAAGTAGGAAAATCTGACAACTTTTTCACTTATTACAAGCTGCTTATTTCAAGGAACCAAAAAAGACACATCTAATTTTTAATGTCTTTTTTAAAAAAGGGATAGTTCACCCAAAATTAAAATTTCACTCATTATCTACTCACCCTGTCGACTATGGGCTGTGAGAATTTTCAGAGTCCTCCATGCTCGTCTGTAATGTCCCTCTTGTATTGAAACCCTGACATGAGAAATTGTTCCGGAAAAAAAAGTCTATATTTTAAGCTTGTTTGTAGCGGAAGCTCCCAGCGTGATTTGCACTGACTGGCGGAACAATTTAAATTTGAAATTTGAATTTTGGGTGAACTATCCCTTTAAGGGATGATCTGACCTGATTGATTGATTTGGTTTAACAGCTCATCGTTTGAAGCAGTGAGAGAAATGTGTGCATCTATAAAAATTTAAGAATGACAAAGCCTTCTGCAAAACTCTAAATAATATTTGTCTTATTTCTAGTCAAAACAAATCTCATTATAGGGCCTACCTAAAGTAAGTATAACATACATATAGTTATACATAAAAGCTTTTTTTTTTTTTAGATACTTTTCACTTATTTCAAGGATTTTTCACTTGAAATAAGTAGGAAAATCTGATAGTGGAGCAACTTTTTCTTTCTTATTACAAGCACAAAAAACCTCCTTTCATTTTTCTGCTTATTTCAAGTGAAAATTTGTTTGAAACAAGTGAAAATGATCTAAAGACAAGTCAATTTTTAGGTGATGAGTCTTATTTTATGTGGAAAAAGATTAGTTTTGATTAGAAATCAGACATTTTGACAAGAAATAAGACAAATAAGAAAGATTTTGAGTTTTTGCAGTGTCATTTAGAGGTTGATTAACTGCTAACCCATTGGCCAGGTCACGTGAGGAGGCCAAATCATCACAAATGAACCACTTACCTGTAAAAACTTAGGGTGAAAATGAGAGGAAATTAAAGGTAATTAATGTTTTTTTTTTAGTCCATAAAAACAACGACCTCCTGCAGTCTGAGAGCTGATGAGACAAGAGAGGAAGAGGAGGAGCAGGAGGAGGAGGAGGAGGAGGAGGAGGAAAGGTTGAGAGAGAGTTTTTTTTCTTTTTCAAATGTAAATTAAATGAGACTCAAAGAATCAAAATGAAATTTAAAAGAGACTGGTTCTGGTTCAGTCACAGGAGTGAGTGAGCGCACACACACACACACACATACTGTATTTAATTAAAAGGTGTCTTTAATAATCCATGTGATAATCATTCATTTTAATCAAGTAGCTACCTAGTGCAGCACCGGCCGACTATCAATTAATTAATTATCCTGAGAGCAGAAGACCCAGCCGACCCGTGGAGGAGTCGGGGAAGCTGCTGTGTGATTCATATTTCTGGATAAATTACACACTAACGTTTCTTGTTTGGTCATGAATGAAGTTTTTATAATGTAAAGAAAACTGTTTTTTATTGGCTTCTTTTCAAAAAGCAGTTTGTGGATGATCAGCTCATGTTTAAAGAGGAAATATTTAAGATTTTTTTTTACCTTAATTATGCAACATAGTTAGCTTAGCTCCAGCTCCAGAGCCCTAGTTTCTGGTTAAATCAATGCTAGTTCGGAAGTCTGTTTAATTTGCAAGGAGTTTCAGTTGAAGCTAAACTCGTAGCGATAATTTAACAGATGGTGGTGTTTTTATCCTTGACTTGAGTGAATGTTAGCCTGGGTTTAACCACGATGCCTTCGCTGCACCTGATTTTATTCGCTCTGCAAGTCACCCTGGAAACCATGGACCCAATCACAGAAGAGGGGAGGGGGCAGCAAGACGATGACGTCACACCGAAGCGACTTTGTTACTAGCTTGTCGATCCAACATGGCGGCAGACGCTTTACCTTTCGATGCAGCGTTAGAAAGTGTTTTAAGTAGTTTAGACCGCAGGTTTATTGTGAAAAAGAGCAACGTCATCGAATTTCTGTCGCTCTACATACAGATGCATTTGATAGACATTCGTAGCGCCCAATGAACAGCTCTGGGCTTTCTTAAACCACGCCTCAAATACAAAAAAGCAAGCTACATTCACGATGTTGGTAATTGGCCTTTAACTGCGTCCTACGAACGTTGCAGCCCTTGAATTGAGACACGACGAGCCAACCTGGACTGAGACAGATGTTTTTATTCTCTTTTATCTCATTTTTGTAGCCTATATGCGTGTAATATTGAAAAGTTTCCTCCAAAGATGAATAAATTATACAACAAAATCCAAAATCACTACAGGAACTTATTATTATAGGAACTTATTCTCATTGTTGATTATTGTGATGTTTTTTTTTATTTATCTTATTTTTTCAGATGAATTAATTCTTTTTAAGTCAATGAAAACATTTTCAACAACAACAGTGACATTTCCTAATGTCTCATTCAACAGATGCAAAGCGATTTTTTTCTTCTTTCTGAAGAATAATTAGACCTATGAAATCAATTATCAAGTTGTTTATTATTTTTCTGTTAATCAACTACTCACATAACGAACAGACTAATTGATTTAAAGGGGTAAAGGCTGGAGCAACGTTAAGATTAAAGGATTTAAACAAATAAAAATCAGATTGATTGCATCATTTCCAGATGCAACAGGTCACATCACATGCTCAGAGTGCAGAGTCGGTGTAATATGACTAAAATAAACAAATATTAAGTCATTTAAATTATGAAATATGATAAAATGCATCCTGTTTAAGCTGCCACCAAGTAAATACAGGTCAAATATAGAAGAAAATAACGACCCAGACAGTAGAATAATGTTCCATAAATTAAAATATCCCAGGACTCAGGAATGTTTTTATTCTCCACGCTGCTGTGAGACTTTGAATAAACACAGACATTTGAATAAAAGTTCATCAGACATGAAAAAAGTTCAGAAATAACTGAGCAGAAAGAAACGGAAACGTCAGACTGTTTTCATGTCTGTGACCTTTTTACTGGCCCTCTTTCAGTAGGAGGCTCAAATTAACCTTCATTAACACAGAAAAGGTGTGTGTGTGTGTGCGTGTGTGAATCTTACATGACCCAGGCTAATTTGTGTAAGTCCAGAGACGACACTGAGAAGAGCAGCAGCAGCAGCAGCAGCTCCTTGAACCAGTTGGATTCCTGCCGACTGTCTGTGTGTTTGCTTTTTTTGCTCATGAGCATGCATGTGTGTGTGTGTGTGTGTGTGTGTGTGTGTGTGTGCATATCAGAGTAACAGTGTGTGTTGTGCACCCGTCTGTGCTGAAGGAGAGAAGCCTATTGATTATTTTAATCCTCCTATTTGTGAGTCTGTGATCCTCTCGGCTCAGCCTTCCACTGGGGGATTGCTAATGGGGCTGAACGCTTCCCTCCTCAGCCCTCTCTCCCTGTCCAATTAACTTAATGCTGGAATCTGTGAGGAGGGAGCACAGGGACCTGGGGAGGGAGGAAAGGTTTGAAAAGGGGGGGGGGGGGACGTTGAGCTACAACCCCACAGACTTCCCTTAGACCCCCCCCCTCCCTGAACCTCCACACTCAGCATGAACGTCCTCATCCAGAATAGCATTAGCTCTCACCTTTAATTAAAGATCCATCTCTGTGTTTTTCTTTTTCTTTTTCTTTAATTATTATTCTAGAGAGGTGAGAACTCCCTTCAGCCAGTGTTTCATTTTCACTGGGAGACTTTCCACAGAGCAGAATCAGCATCAGGTGCAGAGACAAGTCTTATTATAGCATCATTTCTATAGCTACTGTATCTATCTGTAACAGGTTGCTGGAGCTGGAGCGCTCATGTTTTAGTTTGCATTTGTCCAACAACTCCTGAACCCCTGAACCTGAATTCACAAATTCTTCTCACACTCAAAAAGTAGATTATTGTTTGTGTATGTCATGAACTATACAGATGCTTTTTAAAAATGTTATTTAATTATATAATTACAATGTCTAACGTCTTTTTTGAAGTCAGGTGGTGCGTTGAGTTTACATCGAGAGCTCAGAAAGACGTCACCTCCAAGTTGAGCGCTTACATGGAATTGCGAAAATGGGATGATTAGGCTACTTATCGCAATACAACAAAATGAAAATATGAAGATTTTATACTTGTAAATGTTTAGATTTCAATGCTAACAATTTATAATGTTTCTAAAAGCTGTACAAACTTACAACAAAAACATGTAACATGCACCAAAACAAAGAAGTCGGAGCTTGGAATGACGTCACCTCCAAGTTGAGCGCTTACATGGAAGTACGGAAATTGGACGAATTACTTATCGTAATATAACAAAAAATGAAAATACGAAAATTTCAATGCTAACAATTTATTGCTGAAAAAAAAAGCTTTACAAACATGTAACATGCATTGAAACAAAGAAGTTGGCGCTCGGGATGCCGCCACCTCCAAGTTGAGCGGAAAAATGGATGATTTATAAAACAATTAACAATTTTATACTTGTAAATGTTAAGATTTCAGTGCTAAAGTAAAAATGTATAATGTTATTAATAAAAGCTGTAGCCAAACTTAACAAAAACATGTGACAAGTACCAAAACAAAGAAGTCGGAGCTCGGAAAAAACAACAATTTCATGCTTGTGTAAATGTTTAAAAATGCTAAAAATTCATAATGTTTTCAAAAGCTTCACAAACTTACAACAAAACATGTAACATGCACCAAAACAAAGGCTGTTTCTATGCTGATCTTACTGTAATGACACCCTTAATGCAGATTTAAATAAGACACAGTAACAACTGCTGGATTGATTACACAATTACAATTACACAATGGCTGTAGTTTGTGTCTGGTGCCTGGTGACTTACAACCAATTAATAAACATAGATGCTCTAAAAAAAAAAAAAATGGCCGCCCACAGACAGATGCTGAGAAGATCTGCAGAAGAAGAAAGGCGGAAAATCCCCTGAATCCCAAATGTGCAAAAATCTTCTGGAGGGACTTAAAACTTGATCTGAAGTCGATGTGATGTTGCAGTTCTTCCTGTAATAAATCTGAAAAAAAGAAGAAAAAGAAAAACCCCCCACAGACTGGACACTTTACACTTTAGTTATTAGTGCAATGTGATTCAGTACAACATAAATAATAAGAAGCTAATGACGTTTGGTGTTTGCCAGTGTCAGTTTAATTAGCTTATATGTATTTTTATTCAAGTCATAATTAGGGAAATAAGAAATAGCTGAGAACATAGGTGTGAAAACATCTAATTAACAACTTTCTAATAAAAAGTCTGAACATTACAGGCGTCATAAAAGTTAACTTTGCCATTGATTATATGAAACTTTATCAATGGAGCCGGACCAAGGTATTGATATTTGTAATTTCTAATTTAATTTATGTGCTAAAACAGTGAGATTTTTGTAATGGAAGCAGCTGGTGCAGTGCAATGAGAGAATAAAGAGCAGAAGGAGTGAAGGATTAAAGTGTTATTTCGTGGTTTTACTTTTGACTCAGTGACAGAAGAATAATAATCCTGAATTTTCTTTTCTTTTCTTTTTTTTTTTTATTGTGTTTCATGGTCTTCAAGGGCAGAGAAAAATCTATGCTGATTTCATACATAACAAATACACACAACTCAGCTTGGCAAAGTACAGTGACAACAATGGCTCCTCGCTGCTCGTGAACAAAGGTAACAGCTCCAGAAAACACACACAGTAGGATGCAGCATGACACAGAGGTTATGTAAAAGCCACTCAGCAGGAACGTCTGTGCACGTCAGGGTCTTTATTTTATATTTTCTTCTGCATCTGCATCTTCTTCGTCTTCTTCTTTTTTCTTTTTTTTTTCTCACAGCACAAAAATGACAAAGTCGAACAGAAAAGTTCACATCCAGATCCGACCGGGGGTGCAGTCATGCTACAGTATCTACGAGGCCTCGGGGATCGAACCTGCGTCGAAAGTCTCTGCCGCACGCAGCGTATTCATCATCATTGAACCGACATGACGCTCTCCTTGGCTAAAACTACAATAGATGTGTTAAAGAATGTCACATTTTACCCGTCTAAGCGTATTATCATGAAAAAAATAGAATTGTTAAATATATAATAATAATTATAATAATAATAATTTTTGTTTACACATATTGATATTTTTTTAAATAATTTCTCTGGATGCAAAAAATTTCGGGGTTACACGGTCACATGCTTCTGTTATTCATTCCCACCACACAGGATGAACCTCAGGCTCCATGGTTTTTGGAGCTTTTATTTACACTAGTGAGTTCCCCTCCAGCTGCTGCACACACACACACACACACACACACACACACACACACACACACACACAGATGCACCGGTCAGTGTGTCCTCGGTTTGCATCTGCACTCTCATTGGGTGAGGGAACACAACAACACATCTGCACGGACTTCCTGCGTTTTCATCAGAAATCCTGCTCGGACAGTTTTCATGCAAGAGAAATTAAAGGAAAATAAAAGATTAAATAGAGTGTGTAAGTGTAAGGCACAGAAAATCTATAGGTACTATGATATATGGCAGTAAAACATCACCAAACCTGCATTTCAGAAACATTCACAGTAAAATTAAAGGACTAGTTCGACATTTTAGGGAAACAGGTTTAATCTGTTCTGATGTGCTTAGCTTTTAGCATAAAAACTAGAAACAAAGGGGAAACTGGCTCCGTCCGCACAAAACAAAACCTCCAAACAAACCTGTTTCCTAAAATATCTAACTGCTTTTTTTTTTTTAAGTTCAGTTTACATTGGAAATCAGAAGTCAGAGCTCAGAATGACGTCACCTCAGTGTTCGGCACAAAAAAACTGGTGATTATAATGAAATGAAAAAATAACAATGTCATACTTGGTACAGTAAATTTTTAAATTTCAATGCAAACTGTTTATAACAAAGGAGCCATTAGTAGTTAGCCACTCCTAGCCATCATTAGCAACACTGTTTTTTTGTTTTTTTAGTACACATACAAACAGTGAAGGAAAATGACCAGGGATGAGTATTGAACAGTATATTATGTGAATGCCTGCCTCTTAAAGGGATAGTTCAACATTTTGGGATTACAGTAATTTGCCGAAATGTTGAACTATCCCTCTAAAGGAAGGGTTGGAAATCCTGGATAAATGGTTCTATCAGGTCACATTTAAAACACACAAGTGGGCGGGGCTTAGCCATACAGTAGGTCAATTGACTTGAATGTGGCGTTCACAATGATTGGATGTTGTTTTTACAGGACTGCCTGTCGCCACAGGTGACTGATGTTTTTCATTTTTGTGAAAAAGCATTCAATCAATTGGTTTCAATCGGAGTTTGAAGAGGATTTCAAACAATATTAGTAAAATAAAATGCTAATAAAATGCTCCAGAGAAGGATCTCCAACCCCTGCCTTTAATGTGAAACAATTACCAGAGAAATAAAAGTGAGCACTGTAAGATTAAAATTGCAGCTCAGAGCTCAGAAATCCTGACTTCCAAGTACAACTGGGACGCAGCGTTAATCACTCGCTACACTGTGCGTGTGCGGTGTTGTTGTTGTCGTTGTTGTTGTTGTTGTTGCTGCTGTGACCTCGGCTCGTTACCGGGACGATGAGACTCTCACAGTATCGATGGACTGTGTGTGTTAAGGAAACTGTTGCAGACAACTCGTTGCCGCTGCAGCCTTTTCCACAGCGGGCGGAGAGAACGTTCCAGTCAGACTAACAGCGTCGGGACGCCTCGACACAAACTGAAGAGTAAACACACACACACACACACTCACAGACACACACAGACACACACACACAGACACACACAAGTGTCCAAAACAGACCGGATTATGACGGTGTTGTCGGTTGTTATCATCAGCTGCGATCAATGTTTTCATGACTTTCCTCGTTTGGTGTCTGCGGCCATATTGAAAATCCATCTCACAGTGAAGGCGAGAGGCAGCAAACACACACACACACACACACACACGCACAAACACACACACGCACTTCGATTTACAGTCAACATTCAGAGATCGTTTGAGTCGATGTCAGACCGGTGGCTGCGATGGTCATCTGGTCTGAGCTGATAGGAGGAGGAGGAGGAGGAGGAGGAGGAGGTCGGTTCACACGTGCACGCCTGTGTGTGTGCGTGTACAAGCGAACGTGTGACAGGTGTTGACCAGGTGTGTGTGTGTGTGTGTGTGTGTGTGTGTTTTAGAGCCATGCGTACACATTATGTAACTGTACATGGCACAGAAGTAAATGTATATACAAGACTATATTCATTTTTACACAGATTCAGTTCAAACTCTTATTTTGTTAACTGTGACCGTGTCGTGTGTGTGTGAAGCGGACGGCGTCGAGATGAATGAACAAATTACATCGTGACAGCGCGGCGGAGTGTTAGATGCAGCATGGAGGAAACTTTTTGCTTGATTACAGAGAAAGAGAAAGAGAGAATAGAGGAGGAGGAGGAGGAGGAGAGGATACTGTCAGTCTGGGTAGATGAGGAAGCCGGAGAAGGTGCTGTATTTGTTGGTGTTTCCTCCGTGAACTTTGCCGCCGTCCAGCTGCACGCACACTTCGTCGCCCACGTCCAGGTGCAGGATGACGCTGTTGGAGGCGTAGTCGTAGTTCTGGTCGGCGTCCTGAGCGATGGCGCTGGCCCTCACCTGAGACACAGACAGGAAACAGCATTTTGTTTTGCAGAGTTTCTGTGGTTTCTGGCTCCTAACCCAGTGGTTCTCAAACTTTAAATAGACACAGATTAGACCACGGACTGGACCCCCCATTGGACAAAATTTTGAAGCAAACACCCGAAATACACAAATATCTGTTCTGAGACTGAAGAATGTTACTTTTTTAGTCAATGTATGTTCAAATTAGGGGCAATTTTTGGAAATATTGTGGAGACATTTCTGGGAAAAAAAATGGTACAATTTCTCCAAAAACATTTAAAACATTTCTATATAATGTCAAGACAAAGTTGGGGACCCCCTTGACCCCTCTCAAGGACCCTTGGGGGACCCCTTTGGGAACTATAGTGCAGTTTCAGCCGACGCGACCCGGCTCAGGCTGCAGCGGCCGCACCATTCATCCTACAGTATTAACCATTTTTCTACCATTGCAATGAGTCTGGAAACATTATTTTAAGGCCAAAAAACTCTGCAATGTTGCTTCAACCAATCAGCTCATTTCATGCGAAAAAGATAAGATATTAGATGAAATATTCCTTTATTCCTGTTATAAATTCACTAAAGCTAAAAGTCTGAATTAAAGCTAAAAGTTAATGATAAAGTCACAGCAGCAGAACTGTATCCTAAATACTTTATCATCCTAAATACGACCAGATGGATGAAATAAAGAACAATCCTGATAATAACTTCACCCTGATTTTTCCATCAGTTCACTTTATCTGGTGCAGGTTGTTTTTTTTGTGTGTATTTCCTGTGTGGTCCTGTGATGTGGCTGTAAAGTCATCAGCACAGATGATTCCTGTCCACTGGTTAGAGAGATGAGATGTGCACTGATCTTTGGCCTCCAGCCTCCAGCTCTGAGCTCAACCTCTCTTAGTCCACATCTAATTTTTCCAGAGGATTGTTGCTCTCACACCTGATCCACCTGTTGCAGAGTGAAGCGTGATGGGCTCTGCAGCACTGATGTTGGTATCAGGTCGGGTAATTACAAGACTGCACCGAGCAAACTGAATCGCCCTATTGGGGATAAATAAAGTTGTTAGATAACTGAAACAGTAAAAACCAATCAATCAATTTGTAAAGCAGCACTAGTGGGTCACGATACAGTCTGTTTACAATGGACCATATGAACATAAAGCATTGTTTAGTTATGCGTGATGATGACGTGTTCACCTGGAGTCGTGTTTCTGTTGCATCAGAACATTTTCTCTTCTCATTCTATTTCTATGTATGAATGTGGACGAAGACAGTGTTGTGCATGAATGCCGTTGTTGAGAACTGAACAAATGATGAACACTGGTGAGTGAACGCAGCTCGTGCTTTACAACAGTTTTATGGCTTTGCTGCATGACGTCTCTGTGGAAACGGCCCGACATCACTAGTGAATGAAGCTATAGTGTCTAAAGTAACTTTATGAATGGACAAAGAAGTGCACACACAGGTGCTACACATAACTTGTTTTTTTTCCCATGTTAAATATAACTCATGTCTTTGATTCTTCAGTGGTTCAATAATTCAATTCAATTCAATTCAATTCAATTCAATTCAATTCAATAATTTATTACGTTTAGTTGGATAGGAAGCCAATTTATTGAACAAAAACACAATGCAGTAGTTCATTATTGGATCTGTGAACTAGTTCAAAATTTGTAAAGATGAAATAAATAACATAAACTAGTTCATTCCAATCTGTATGATCTTTTAAAGTATAAACTAGCACAATATTGGATGTGACCTGGTGAGTAATAGAAAACTTTTGTATATGTATTTGTATATGTATGTTCATTTCAGCTGTACAGTTAGAAGTTTTAACATGGGAGTCTATGGGGATTGTGTTGTAACTGGAGTCAACCTCTAGTGGCCATTTGAGGAACTGCAGTATTTTACGACTCTTCCATTCTGGCTTCATTTTGATAAAGCTTGTTTTTAACTGGCTGATAACGACTCGACTCCATTCACCGGTTTGAAAGTACAAGTTGAAAGTTTTCTGTGTTTTTGTAAACGGTGGCCCTGAGAGCTCAATGCTCTGCAGCTGCAAAATAATCCATAAATGCACAAAAAAAAAATTCACAACAGAGAAGAAAACATTGATTCATCATAATATTTGAAGCAACTAAAATAATTTTGATCAGAGGAACTGACATCTTTTCTAAATGGGACAAAAACAAAAATATCGATGCAGAAAGACGAAGAACATCACCTTGCTGCAGCCTCAACATCACCAAACGACGTAATCAACACTCCAACAACACCGTTACAACAAGACCTTGACATTATGAGCTTCATGTAAGTGGCAGTAATGGCTGCCATCCAGCTGTAGGATGCATTATCTGGTGAGTGCGCTGCAGGATCCGCAGCCGTCCACATATTTAAAGAGTGATACGGTCTGATGAGCCGTTCCTCAGCCTTTTATCTGCATCTGGACATGTTTATGTCGGCAGAAACACACACTGATTAAACCTGATGCCGGGCTGGTGATGGTATACGACCACGCCATTTAGAATGATCTGACGATTACTGTACGTGTTTATGGACCGGAGAACAAATATCACAGCGCTGGAGCAATTAAGAGGAGGTTTCATGAGGATCAGGATGAAGTCAAACACCTGCAGCTCCAGATTTAACACCATGTTGCCTCCATCCGCACGTAATTGGAGTTTTTTATTTCTTTTTTCCCCCCCTAGATCAACAGTCCAGTATCTCAACACACTTCAAGGTGAGAAAACAGCTGATTAGAAGGAGACTGGTTCTTCCTTATTCATTACAAAGCTATAATTCAACACATACTTTTGCCGCATAAACAACAGATTTCAGTGCAAAATGCACAAAAAATGCAGGACTTGCATGATTTTATAATCCTCGCATTTTTGTTGCAAAAAAAGTCACATCTTTAGCCTAGAAATCTAGACGCCCCCTATAGCGGCGGCAAATATATTTGCTCCGCAGGTCGGTCTAGAAACGAGCCATGGAAACTTTTTGAGTCTCGAACACCGTTTGTGTCCACCAATCATTTCTTCATTTCCAAGAAGGATGTATTTGGTGTTTTGCCGACGGGATATGGGGAAAGTTTTATCGACGTCATCCTGCTCTTTGCTCTGATTGGTCGTAGCGCTACCCGACTGCGTGCAGAGGCAGTTTGAAAGACAGCCTTCATCCCGCCCCCTGGATTGAGCCGAGGTCTACCGGTCGTTGCCAGACTGGCCTGTCAACTTTGCACAAAGTTGAAAAATGTTGCATGTTTACTTCTGGCACCTTGGGAACGTTATGAAAGGACTTATCGCGAGAACATAAATCAGAGCAAACCAAATGCTGCGATGAACACGACAAACCAGTCTCATTTACTGATGAAAACAAGTGCAGAAGAGGAAAGCCAGATGTTTCCAGATGTGCAGTACATACAAGTGGAGGCAAATTATAGTTCACTCTGTGCAACTGCAGCGTGTTGGAAACACAGGTGGAAAACTTGTATAGTTATGAAAAGGTTGATAAAAAACAAAAGAGAGCTGTGTGTGTGAGAGAGAATAAAAAACGATGATTATAAATAATTATTCTTATGCTTTACAATAAATGTAGAAATATAGAATTGTGAGAACAGGTTGTTATGAGAGACACTTTTCTTTTACTTTTTCATCAAATCACATTTTTCCCCGCAGCTACTTTCATCCAATAAATACTTTGCAAATTCCATCGTTTTTTTTTGTTTTTTTTTCGACAACCTGCTGCATCATAGAACATTTTTTTTTACCTCAATCATACAAAAACCTCTGGACTGTATTTTGTATTTTGTCCACTGTCGATCTGCAGTTGTTTTTTTCCGCAGCCAGGAAGCCAAATCCGACTGCAGCTGTCTATGGTGATATAAATAAATTGCACCATCATTGGGTGAGTAACCGACTATTCAAGCAGACGATTCCATTTAATAGTGGGAAAATAAAGTACACAAGCATACGCATACATATTAATGAATGCAAATATGATAGCCTCACTCCATCCTTGTCTTATTCTTCTTCTTCTGCTGCTGCTGCTGCTGCTGCTCTGGCGGCTCTGGGTCTTGATGAAGGATCTGGTCCATCATCATCATCATCATCATCATCATCATCTCAACCAGTCGTCACGTCCGACACTAATAAAATACGACTAAACTTCCCATTTCTCCTCATCTAATGAGTCTAATGAGTCTTTTTTTTTGCACATTTCAATTATCAGTTTGACTCCCTACATTTCTCCTTCTTCCTTTTTCTTTCTTTCTTCCTTTCTTTCCGTGGATTAAAAGGTGAACATTTTTATTCTGCTCCTCGAGACAGAAATTAATCGATACATTTCCTTTGTTTTAATTCAACTCACATCACTCCATTAATTGTTGTCTCTTCCTCCTCGCACCTCACGCCCCTTCCATCACCCCCCCCTCCCTCCCATCCATCCACCACCACCATCCACCATCCACCACCATCTCTATCTCTTCATTCTGCGCCCATCTATCCATCTTTTTGTGTCCTCATGCAACACTCCAATGAGATGCAGGTCACGCACACGTTTTCTCCTCTTTCTCTCTCTCTCCGCGGCGCCGGAGCAGCAACTAAGTGTGTCCCTGTCCGGCCTAAATCGGATTGATTAACGGCGTGCTGCTGTGGCAGGTCTCCTGAGGACCCTCCTCAATAACCCCCCCCACCCCCACCCCTCCGTTCACCTCCTCCTGCATCCTTCCACATCCCCTCCGTCCTCACAGCAGCATCCCTCACCCTCCTCCAGATGCGTCAGGCCAGGCGTGCGTACATGGCTGCAGGCTACGGTAATTGGTAGTCGGACAGTCAGCCATGGCAGCTCCTCCCGCCTAATAGGTCCAACTCCTCAATAACGCCATACAATCACAATAAATAGAGGGTCGGGGGGGGGCTGCAGTGGTCAAATGGACCCATGAAATACTAGCAGGAGGTCAGGATGACACCCTAAACATACATACAGCTCTGGAAAAAATGAAGAGACCACTCCAAAATGTTCTTACGCCTTATCTCATATATCTCACATACTCCAACACAAGCTCACCTCACTCCACTTAGCTGATCACCTGAACCAATTATAACCAATAACCAATTTAATGAGGAAGAAAGACTGTAATTAAAATAATAATAATTAGGATTATTCCACCAATTTTGATTTCTAAACTCTCCCTAAGTTTAAAATGTAGTGTGAATGAATATGAACTTGTTTTCTTTGCATTATACAAGGTCTAAACTGTTGCCATTTTCTGCAAATAAACGCTCTAAATGACAATATGTTTGTTCCCAATTTGGGAGAAATGTTGTCAGTAGGTTATAGAATGAAACATTTTACTCAAACACATACAGTAGCTATGAATAATAAAAACCAGAGGAACTGATCATTTTGAAGAGCTGTAGGTCCAACTCCTCCATAACGTCATACCATCACAATAAATAGGGGGTCGGGGGGTCGGGGGGGGGCAGTGGAGGGGCTGCAGTGGTCAAATGGGCCCATGAAATACTAGCAGGAGACACCCTGAACACCCAGCTCTTCCCTCTTCGTTTTCATTTTTATGAATCTCAAGTGAGCACCTGAGAAAAACCAACGCACCATATAAGACATTTTGTTATTTTATACTGTTCGACTGCTTTTGCACTGAAGGGACTTGAACAGCTCCCATGAGGAGGCCTTAATAGGGGGTTTTTTTTGTGGCGGGGGTAAAAAAAAAAAAAAAAACAGCAAAGAGATTCTGACATCTTGTACAATCCAACATCTGTCTCCATGGCTGAGCGGCACGATTCCCCAGACGGCGCCTTAGAAGCTGAGTTAGGAGCTGACAGGCTGCTGCTGCTGCTGCTGTAAATTGCTAAAAGGCTACACAGTATATTGGATTACAATTAAACCAGGTTATAGACGTGCAAACACGAGATAATAATAATAATAATAATATACTGTATATATTTATGCATGTGCTGTAGCTGCATCTTGCACATGCCTGGGTCGGACCAGGCGCTGCAGCAGTGATATTCACACCGTGTCAACGAAGTGGCCTTTTAAACACGAAACATCAGTTAATTATATTTGCCAGCCAAAAGGACACAGTGTTATTTATGGCTTTATTTTATGGTTGACGACGTCCTCATGAGACACACAGGTTTACTTTACTTTACTTCGCCTCGAGATGTTGACATTTAATCACTTATTCTTATATTTATTATTAATTCTTGGTTACGTCCCCGTCCTCCTCCTCAGACGATGATGACGATGATGATGATAGATAGCAGACGGGTTCATTGTTTTCTTTTTTATATATAAATATATGTATTTTCAAATGTGACATTTTAAATATTATCACAGTCATTATCAATATTATGAGGTTTAATTAATTAAAATGTCACCTGAGACGCCTGCAGTTAAACAACAGTTAAGAGAAAAAGACACAAAGTTTAACGGTTTGTTAAATATTTCATCACATACACAAAATCTGCTATTATTATTATATCATATAATTGTTTAATGTTTTCTTGTAAAGGATTTACGTGTATGATTGGCTTATTGTTATCATCAGGTATTGTATGTATTTATGATATATTGCATGTCAAAGGGCAATATTGCAATATTGATTCAAATTGAACTATTAAAAGGGGAAAAAAAGAAAAGAAAATGAGTAAAATTCTTCTTTCTAATCAGTTTTTATGAACATCTATGCTGTGATATTGTTATTAACAGAATGAGTTCAGTTTTAACTGTGATACATAAAGTAAATAAATGCTATTTTTACTTTAAGTTATTTCAATTAAACGATAAATGATGAATGAACTTCACTGAAAAATCCTGTCACTTCAATCTTGCTGATCTAAAAATAAATAAATAAATAAATAAATAAATCTTTCCCACAGTGATTTTTCTTGTTTTGGTCTCGTTCGAGGCCGAGCTGCTCTGTGTGTGACACCGACACCACCAGCGAACGCACACACACACACACACACACACACACACACAGAGTGAGTGAGAGAGGAATCTGCAGGTTCAGCTGCTGTCAGTAACAATCACAGTGAAACCCTGTTTTCTTAAAAGTGGGCAGGAGGCGCTGGGGCTCCGGGAGCGAAAACAAGAGGGAAAGGCAAATCAGGATTATTGTCAACAGCGGCGGAGATTGATAGCGACAAGGGAGTGAATTTCTGTCTGTTGGTCCAATGTTGTTCTGACTTGATCTGCTGCTGCTGCTGCTGGGGGGGGGGTTTGAAGGGAGACCCCCCCCCCGGGACAATAGAGAAGATTACACTGCCACCACTTTTCATTAGTGGGGGCCACATTAAATGAGGAGAAAGAGAAAGAGAGAGTGTGGAGGAATAGACAGAGGAGAAATAATTCAACGAAAGTGTTAAATGCTCAATAAAAACCTACATTTTCAGTTGTGTGCCGCTGATTTGTGTGACACATTTAAGGGCATGCGTACGTTCTGTGGTGTATTTCAAATTTATCCTGCACAAAGATCTTTGTCTTTTTAGGAAACTAGAGATGCACCGATCCGATAGACTCAGATCGGATATCGATATTGACTAATTAGGGCCGATCCAGTCATTTCTATTCTATCAATATCATACAAAGCAATACAGTTACAGCGATCTAGTGTTATTCATTTCTTTTTGCTGCTAATGTACACTTTGTTATTTGTTAATAAATAATATTAAGTACATTTATATCCTTTTAAACAAGGCTAAATGTTTATGCCCTCACTCACATGGCGAGGTATACGGTTCGTTAATATCGGATCGGTGTCGGGTATCGGCCGATACGCTCAGCCCAGGTATCGGTATCGGATTCAATCAGAAAAAACTAGATTGTGCATCTCTGTAGGAAACTGAAGGAAGGGAGGTGAGGAGGTGAAGAGAAGAGGAGAGGGAGGAGGAGGAGGAGGATAAGGAGGGCGTGGAAGCAGAGATTTTGGATGAGGGCACACGGCCGGGCGAGCAGCTGCATGCACTTTAGCAGTCTGAGCACAGGATTCGAGTAAAGGAAGCCAAAGTTTAGAGCGGCTTTGTGTAATGGGGAAGGAGCCTGTTGGATAACAAACTGATCAAGCATGCCTATCTGAGGAGGAGGAGGAGGAGAGAGGAGGAGGCGTGTGCAGCAACAGCAGCAGCAGCAGGAGAGTGTTGTTTTTTCGGTTTTGTTTTTGTTTCGCAGCAGCGCCTTGATCCTCTGGTAATAAAACTGACAGGATTCATTCACTGTGATGTACAGACCTCTCAGAGCGGAGCGAGGCGATTGAGACGGGGCGTCTTAAACTCACCTGAGGGACCTGTGAGGGTGAACTGAGACTGAGAGGAAGGGCAATTGAAATGGCCTCTTCTCTCTCTTTCTTTCTCTCCTCCTCCTCCGCCTCCATCCATGTGAACCAGCAGCAGGCTGCAGCACGAGGCGTCCTGGTCCACAGCTACAACCCTCCTCCTCCTCCTCCTCCTCCTCCTGTACTACACACTCACACTCGCGCTCTAATTGGCATACTAAATGCTAATATTTTTGCCATGACACTCAAGACCCAAGGTGTCAAGATGTTGATTAGAAAGTCTCTAATTGGCTCTGGCCTGAAATCTTTAAAGGGGAAGAGGAGAGGCCTTAATTGGATATAAACGGCTCCTATATGGACGGTTCTACCTGCAGAGCGTTACGGCAGCTTCAGCTCGCTGTTCCTTTACGTGACATATTGTTGATTGTTAACAGATCGCTGTGTGTGGCTGTGGATGCAACAACGACACACTCATCACTTCATCATCACGTCAGGAGTTAATCAGCTAATTATGTGATAATTCAACCATAAGACGGCGCATTTTCGACAAATACATCGCAGATTTCCACGCAGAATATGCAGAGCTTGGATTGGTTTCATAATCTCCACATTTTCATTGTAAAAAAAAAAGAGAAAAGTCTCATATATCTTTGCATAAATTTGGAAACTTTGGCTGCCAAGTGATGATGCAAACCGTTTTGCCAAGAGGTCAATGACCAAGTGGCAAGTGTGAGTTTAGCTTCAGTACCGCTAACAACCACACGTCGTCCCTTCTCCTCACTGGTACTTCATAACTCTGGCTGTACCCACAGACCTCTGTTACATGTATATGCAACTTCACTTAGTCTACAGTATGAATAAAAGAATGAATGAATGAACAAAACTATATTAAACTCAAACAAGTCAGATGCTATAACTGTGTTTTATTTACAGTGTATGTTACGTACGGCGGTAACGAGCTGTATCGCCAAGCAGATGCCAAGAAATGAGCTGCAGTTTGTCTCGACTTCTCTTGCAAAATCCACAATCAGACCGAACTCGACAATCCTCCGCTGTCACCGCGTTAAAATAGCTGCCAATCAAATTTAGACAGATCCTCCAATCATCACGCAGAAGCCCAGTGTCCAGGCCACGCCCACTGCTCCATTCACTCCTAGAGACGTCACAGCATTTATCCAGTGACCGTCTTATGAAACATAAACACAACAGCTCATATTTGACCTTTTATTTTTTGACATTTTAGAGAAAACAGAGCTTCCCTTGCAGTTTTAGAGCAGTCGCCTCTGGTTATGAAGTGACGTAATTATGCAACAAGTCACATGAAACGTCATCGACCTCACACGGGAAGAAAAAACGAATGTTTTGTATATTTCGAACCACGTTTATCAAGTTTTGAAATAAAACAAGATGTGATGTCATCTGTTTGCTGCTCATTAGAAATAACTCTTTTTTTACATTAAGGCTGCAGCTGAGTGACAACAGGGTGTTGGGGGAATCCTGTTTTTTCCTTTTCATGAAATCACATTTTTGCCCAGCTCCTGCAGTTTTTGCAAATTCCCACGTATTTCATCGCATTTTTAAAGAAAACCTGCTGCATAATCAAGGATCTTTTTTTCTGCCTTGCAACAATCAAAACTCAGCGTTTTTCCTGAAGGACTGGTTAATATCTGTCTAAATCTGACATATCAACTCTTAAAAATATTAATAACCCACATGCATTTCATTATTCATGTTGTTTCAGCCTCGGTCTGACACTGTGAGACGCTGCTCTTTATAAAAAAAAACACAGACAAAACCCAAGCTGTTTCCTTGATGAGCTGAAATAATGATATAATGGGGAGGCACAACAAAGGCTCCGCAAAACACCGTAACAACCAGCAAAAACCCCTTTAGTCTGCAGAATATAATGGCTGAGGCCATTATAACAGAAACGTATAGTTAAATAATGGCTGTGTGCATGAACATACACATTAATGTGTGTGTGTGTGTGTGTGTGTGTGTTCTTGGAAAGAGAAGAAACCAAGCAGGAGAAAGAAAAGCTGCAGGATATATGGAAGAGGCTTCTCTCTGTTTGTTCGACATGAAATGCTGCATGAAAGAAGTGACTTTTATCCTTTATCACAAAATGTTCCCCCATTATCATCGTGTCCGACACTAAAGCTACGAGAAAAAGGAAGAAGAAAAAAGTCATGAATTATTCCACCGGAGATAAAAAAAAAAAAAGATCCCAAAGTGCCAAAATAAAACAAAACTTGAAGCTGTGTAATGAAGTGCCACATGAGGCCCACGCCGACACCTCGTCTGACATACTGTAATTAGCAGCTTCCACCTCTTCCAGTGGCCACAGCACCATCATCATCATCATCATCACCATCATCATCATCATCACACCTACTGTATAGCGTCTGGAGGCGAGCAGCTTCTTTTTCTCCCGCTTCATTCCCACCTTGTCACCACCACAACTTCAAAGTGGTTTATTTAATTATCTAATTAGCTCATGCATCTCATTAGTTACACTCCTGTTAACGTTGATGTGTGGGAATTCAAAACTGCAACGAACACAAACACACAACAATGATTTGTCTGTCAGGTTTCCTGTCTGTGATGATAATTGTGGAAAATCATTCATTTGCACAATATTATTATCTCATCTTTAGTGATAACAACGGCGCCACATGCAGCTTTTTTTTTATTATCAGAAGCCGCTATTTTAACCTGTGCACCCTCTAATTAATAGATTCACCTGCACCTCTGACTGCAGCCTTCACACCTCTACACACCTGCACACACAGAAAAACAGAAGTACGGAAATGTACTCAAAAAGGTACAAACCCTTGTCGCTCCAGGCGTACCTTTTTAGAGACAATTTTGTACCCATTTTTGCAGGTGTAGGTACCAAATGTGTCCGGGCCGCGACTGGCGATGACGTGGCACATCGTGATTGGTCGTGGTTGTGTAATGCAATTACCTGGACGCTACCGCGGAGGTTGGCGGAGTTAGTCACTTCGCCCCATAGTAAATGTTGGACTCATCTGTCACTAACCACATCTCTTCTGAACAGTTTGACACGAAAATGGCAATTTTCAGACGGACAATTAAATTTCATTAAAAATGAACTTTGTTCAAGACCTGTCTCTGGCTCAACAACGCACTCTCGCGAGATTTGGCACAGATCTCCTAGGCAGCGTCAAACAAACGTTCGTAAATGCCCACGCTAATTACAGTATTTAAATCATTTTCGTCACTGTTAATTGTGTAAATGTTTAATATTATCATTAGAAAATAAAAAATAGCTCACTTTCGTCTACCTACAACGTTTATAAATCCCCACGACCAACCACGATGGGCCACGTCATCGCCAGTCATGGCCCCCGGACACATTTGGTACCTACACCGGTACATTTTTATACCTTTTCAAAGTGTACCAGTTCAATTGTGCACCTATAGCATCTTTTAAGGGTGTAACTGGTGTGTGTTTGCTCTGCGACCTGCCATGAGCGAGGATCGATCCTGCACCGGAGGCGACGAATTGGTTAGCACGTCTTTTATGGGTGAGTGAGTTTACTTCCAGTACCGCTAACCGCCACAACCCGTCACTTCTCCTGACTGGTACCTCGTGACTGTGGCACATCTTCGGACCTCCGTTATGTATATTTAAAAAATAATTACTAGTTGAATGTTTAATTATTTTCCTTATGTTAAATCACATTAATAGTCACCTCATAGGTTAGCAGACTTATTTACTTAAGCTACTATTTTTTTCTAACACACAGTAAATACGTGTACCTTAGGAGTACATATATGTACCTTTTGCCATTCTGGAACATTTATGTGCCTTTTCTAACCCCAAAAGGTACACAAAGGTACTCTAGAGGACAATAATTGGCCCTATAGGCTACAGTAGGACAGAACTGTACCTTTAAATACAGAAATGTCCGCCTTCTGTACCCCTATTTTTCTCTGTGCATTGTTCAGGCTGAGCCACATGTCACAGCGTTTTGTTGAGTTTTAATAAGGCGGCGAGTCGGCGACGTGTCCACCACTCCTCATCCTCATCCTCCGCTCTACTATAGGTCACATTCAACCGCCACATAATGAGGTTACGCAGTGTCAATAGATGAGATGCTGAAATACTGAAAACAATACTACGACGACAACGATGTCATCAAAACTACAGTGTGTGTGTGTGTGTGTAAACTACAGGCTGACGAGCTGACGAACCCAGATTCACCTATATATTGGGACCAGTTATAAATATTCATGCCCCTCCACCTCCTCCTCCACCTCCTCCATGCTCATCATTGTAAAGGGCAAAGTACATATTGGTGGTGAATTATATATCTATTGAAAAGGTCATCTACCTCAACACCAATCTTTCTGATGATTTACGGGACGCGAGGAGTGAAGGGGATTCTTTGAATCGAGCGATTCAGCTCCGCGAAAACTTGGTTTAAACTCGCTCATTATCGGCCACATGTTGAGACGACGGGACGTCTCATCAGCCCCGAGGACAGAGGACGCTATATGTTGACTTTTTTTATTCTCATCCTTCCTTTCTGTCCTTTATCCAGTGAACATCCATCCATCCTTCCATCCTCCCCCCACCCCTTCGCTCTCTCTCGCTCTCTGTCAGCGAACTTGTCTACATCCTGCCTGTCTCTGCAGTGATCTCTCCCCAGGATGTGTCTTATTCTCAGCTCGCTCTGACAAGACATTGATCAACACCGTGCATATCAGTCTGACAACACACATACACACACACACACACACATACACACACACCGACACTTCTATCCATGCAGTGAGATACACAACAAACAGACACTGCAGACTTAAAGGGGAACGAGGTCTCTCCTCCTCTGTGTCTCTAACCCTCCTCTACTCCATGTGCATGAATTTGTTTCCAACGAAGCCGGCGGGAAATCAATCCATGGAGCGGTGGATAACATTATTTATCATCTACCATGTTACCATGTGTATATCTGTGTAGTCTTATCCGGGTCGGAGGCTCTGATCTTACAAGGTTGGTTTTCAGCCAAGAGACGCTACAGTAGGTGGAAGGCAGAGAGCCTCCATTCTCCCTGGAACTAGTTACAAGTCATTGATTTAACCATCATAATTACTCCAAATCTGTTTAATTAAGGTAAAAATGCAGCATATTTAAGATACAACTCCTGCATAGTTCCTTTTTAAGGCCCTCACACACCAGGGTGAGGGCATTAAACGCATCAACCAATCATGTTGTGCAGAAAGGAGGTACGTCACAACCCTACACAACACAACACAATGTCATGACAACAATATCAACAACCTGTGTCTCTCAGCACCTTGTCAAAAGACACAAACATTACGACGACAACGAGATGAAATTGAGGAAATTTTCTGGCGAAGCATCAAGGAACAACTCAGCTGTCAGGCTACTGAGCTGGTGGTTTCGATGTAGTACAGTTGGTAACAAGACGACGGGAACAGCAGGTTCGACCACCGTCAACAGACCGGTGTTGGATACATGAGGGATAATCAATGAGCAGGTGTGCGTTGTACGGTTTTAAGGCACGATGTGGAGGCGAAGAACCACCTGACACGAAGCGAAACTTTGGTTTATAATTGATGCATTGCCGCCGGTATGAATGGTTTTGATGAATGAGATGAGATGAGATGAGAATGGAGGCTCTCTGTCTTCCACCTAGCGTCTCTTGGCTGAAAACCAACCTTGTGAAATCAGAGCCTCCGACCCGGTGTCCCAGCTCTCGTCTCTGCGGCATTATGACACAAACGCGCCCCGTAATCCACAATCTTTTGTTTATGACAGATAAGACTACACAAATATACACATTGTAAAATGCATATGAAGTTAATCTACTGCTTGGCTTTGTTGAAAACAAATGCACATGACCGGGAGGAGGGTTAGCAAAACAGCAAAAAAAAGTTAATCTAATCTGCTCATCTTGATATTTTCCACACAGACATAAAAGTGGGATCAAATTTCTTGTCTGAAACAGTAAATACACGTTTCATATATTTTCCAAAATCACTGTATTCCTTTAATAAACCTTCTTTGTCACTCATTATCCAATCCTCAACACGACGAGCCTTTAGATCGATTGTTAACAGGAGGAAGAGTAAAAGGAGACATTTGGGACTGAACGTCTTTAAAGTCTCCCAGTTGACAAACTTTTAATCCTCAAGGTTTTTCCGCTCATTGACCGAACGGTGAGTGCAAAGACACAGTGAGGGAGCGAGAGATCAGCACTGAATTGGGTTAAATAATTTAGTTGATGGAAAAGATAATTAATGAGGAAGGAGTCAATCGCCAGTGTGGACGGTGAAGGTGTGAAGTGTGTGTGTGTGTGTGGGCACAGGTGGGGGGTGGGGTGGTGGTGAGGGGGGGGGGATCTCATCTAAAGGCTATGAAAGATTTAACAGCAGGAGGAGACAGGAATGACAATGTCTATGAAGACGCAACAACCCAAGTCTCCCAATTATATCTGGCATTTAACCGTCTGTCCTCTTTACACTGCACTTTATGTACATCCCATCAGATCAATGAAAAGGAGGAATATCTACTTTTTATAGACTGGATCAGTCACATAAAAAAATACCTACGGTGATGTGCGGATTCATATTCATATAGACAAACTGCACCTCAGAAACATTAGAGCCAGTGTCAGTAGAAACACAGCTGCGTCTCCGTCTGCTGCAGATAACAACTTCACATCATATCAAGATAAGACATTGGAACATTTTCTTGTTTCCTCATGAGCTACAGCACATTTTCCATTGTAAAAAAAAAATCTAATCAATGTAACTTTAATGCAAATTGCATTGTTAGTCTGGTTTCTCAATATATCAACTCTTATAATAACTCATATTTTCCCTCAGTAATATTATCGTTGAGTTTTTGAGAGTTGGTCAAGTAAAACAAGCAAATTAAAGATGTTGCTGTGGACCCTGATTAGCATTTTATCACTGTTTTTTTTTTCTTCAACATTTCACAGACTAAAAGGTTAATCAATTCACCGGGAAGATAATTGGGAGATAAATCAATTATGAAAATTGTTATTAGTTGCAGCCCCTTAATTTGAAATCTGTAGCTGGATCCAAAACTACACAAAAGAAAAAGGCAGATATTTTCACCTTTGGACAGATTTTACTATCTGTGTTTTATATAATGGACCTGGTGAATGTTGGTGCAGTTTGACTCGAGGCCCATTTACGTACAGTTTGTCGACGTTGGTGACGTCTTAGCATTGTAGATGATGGGAAAGTCAATGGAGTCAAATGAAGCAGTGACCCCCAACTGGTTAGAAGGTGAGTAAAGAGGCAAAAACTGAATATAACATGAAGCTTGATGGTTGAGCCTCAACATATGAAACCTCAGCATTTAAGAGATTCGTTGTATCTGGATGATTCTCCAATTAAAAGAGGTTTTTTTGGCCCCAGGGTGAATTTTCAAGATTTATTGTATTTGTTGGGGCTAAATTGTAAAAAAGCTCTGATGAAATTGGACTTCTGTCTGTTGAAAAATCCACATATACCAAAATTTCTATGATTTGGACTCGTCCCCAACCCAGACTTTTCAACGTCTTTCTCATAAGTAATGAAAAATGATATATTCATTTTATTGTATGCATGCATTGTGACTTGTTAAGTTGAAAAAACATATTTTTAACTCATTTGGTTTATATTTGGGCAATTAGGACATTTTTAAAAATAAATTAAATTCCACTGTCCCCAGTTCATGTGTCACCACCATCACACCAACTGTCTTAGAGCAATAAAGGTTTTTCAAACCACTCTTCAGTTGTTGTTGTTGGAAGTAATGGGGGCAGAATGCCAGACATGACAGACTTATTGATCTCAACCAATGAGAACAATCTGAAAATGTTTGCATCCTGGTCTGAGAGTGAGTTAATTAGTCCGTTTTGTATAGTTTAGTTCAGAAATAAAAAATTTCACTTACTCAGTGTCCATTGTTTGCTGGCAACTGAGTCTTGTGAGCAAATCTAAAATCTTTTGCTCCAAAAGGTGAAAACTGTCATTACTGTCACATTTTGACTGAGAATCAATGATGTCAAAATTATGATCTGTTCAAGACGATCTAAGAAAGCTTTAGAAATAGAAAAAAAACTGAGTTAAAAGAAAATTATTTTTTCAAAGATTTCAAAGGTCAAACGTACCGGCAATTGAAGAATCACCCATTAACCAACCACAGATTTCTAATGAATTAGACTGAGAGGAAAGGTTGCCTCACTATCTGCTTCCCTCCCTGTTCTTACCAAGGTCATTCCAGTTTTGAAATTTTCATCAGTTTTTATTTCTTGTATAATTTCCATGTTTTTGCATATTATGCGTTATAAACTGCTTTCTTGTCTGTCTCACCCTGAGGTTTCTCCAAGTTTTTTCCCTGTTAAAAGGGTTTAGGTAGTTTTTCCTCAGTCGATGTGAGGGTCTGAGGGCAGAGGATGTTGTTATGTACGTAAAGCCCTTTGAGACAAACTATTTGTAAAAATGGGCTATGCAAATAAAATTGCCTTTTCGTTAAAGGGATAGTTCAACATTTTGGCAAATTGGCCCATTGCCATAATCGCTATAGTCATAGCAGTAGGTTCGTTACCTTTAATTGTCGGTGTAAGCTATTTTTAGTACGGCAGTACAGGCTGCTCAGGGCTATTCTATGGAGGCAAAGGGAATTTCTTGGTTTCCCTCATCAAACTCATCAAAAACACAACCCAGCAACTCAAAAGCGCTGTTGTGGACACGTTGTGAGCTGCAGAACCACCACGCTATGAGATAATGACGGAACGATACGAAACGGAGCCGTTTCAGAGGTAAATTCATGCAAAACCGCTGATGCGCGTTGCGTTCAGGGACAGTTTTTCAGCAAGCTGTCTCCGCATTTACCCTGTATTTACCTCGAAAACGGCTCCGTCTCGTATCGTTCCGTCATTATCTCATAGCGTGGTGGTTCTGCAGCTCACAACGTGTCCACAACAGCGCTTTTGAGTTGCTGGGTTGTGTATTTGATGAGTTTGATGAGAGAAACCAAGAAATTCCCTTTGCCTCCATAGAATAGCCCTGAGCAGCCTGTTGCTCCGAGACAAAAATAGCTTACACCGACAATTAAAGGTAACGAACCTACTGCTATGACTATAGCGATTATGGCAATGGGCCAATTTGCCAAAATGTTGAACTATCCCTTTAAGTTTTTGTTAAGTGATGAAGAAGTTTTAGTTTAATCTTAGTCTTAGTTTTTTAGGTATTAGGAGGAAAGCCTTGATTTGTTGAAGCTGAGTCCCTTATTGGGCAACGGCCAGGCTGGAGTGGCTAATCGGAAAAGGTCAGGACAATTCCCAGAGGGCTGGTGTGACTTTTGGGCCACAAGAGCCGCATTTATTCATTTACTTATTTATTTATTTTTTGAGCCAGTGTTCAGTCAGTCATGGCACTGGGTTGAAATATATCACGTATGCTGGTAATGAGGATAAGGAAACGGGGAAGACAAGATGTTGAACAAAATACAACTTTGCCTGCAAACCACTATTCAAGTTAATTGATTATCAAGTCATATTATGGCGTTGTAGCATGTAGCATAACATAGCTTTAGAGAACAATGTGCTATTGCAGACTAAAACAAATAAGGTTGTAATTATCTTAATATAATAGGTTGCGATCTACTGTAAAGTGGGCCAGTCTGAGGCATGAAACTCCAACTGTGACGTCTTCTTCCTGCAACTTTACTCATTTCTAGCGAATCGTAAAATGCAAGCTAGTATTCTTGGAGGATGCAACAGCCGATATCTGCTACGCTGCCCCCTGGTGGAAGCTTGTTATCTCGAGAAGTCTGACATCTGAAGTTCAGTTTAGTTTTAGTTATGTTTTGCAATGCTCATTGTAGTTTTTCTTTCTTTTCTTAAAGGGATAGTTCACCCAAAATTCAAATTTCACTCATTATCTACTCACCCTCATGTCAACTAAGAGAGAGTTTCCCTCTTGTATTGAAGCCCCGACATGAGAAATTGTTCCACTGGTCAGTGCAAATCACGCGAGATTTGCACTGACACAGGAAGAGCAGTGAATTGAGACACTGGGAGCTTCCACTACAAACAAGCTTAAAATATAGACTTATTTCATTTTTTTCCGGAACAGTTTCTCATGTCGGGGCTTCAATACAAGAGGGACATTACAGACGAGCAGTATGGAGGTATTTGGATGTTTTTTGGTGTGTCTTTTTGGACCAAGAGAAGTGATATCCATTAACAACCATTATATGGACAAATACTGCTACGTGGACCCCCCTGTAACTCAGAGAAGGAACGGAGGACTCAGAAAATTTTCCCAGCTCTTAGTCGACATGAGGGAAAATTGAATTTTGGGTGAACTATCCCTTTAAATTCTTAGTCTTCGTAAAACTATAATAACCCTGGTTCTTCCTGGTCCACGCACTGTTAACGTTCTTCTTTAAAGATGAAGATCCAGCAAAGCGAATCAGTGCAGAGCAGCCGGGCTGGCGGGCGGGGTGACGGTCGGCTCAGCAGCACGATGCCGCTGTCAGTTCATGTGTCGTTTAAATTGTGTGTGGAGAAAACCGACCGTTTGTGTCGTAGCAGCATCAAACACTCGGTTCGGTTTGACTTTGGTTTGTAACAATGCAAAAGCATGATTTTCTTCTTCTGTGGTAATCCCCAGGACGTCACTCTTCTGTTCGGCAGCACACATGTCAGAATCAGAGTTCCTCAACAGAGAGAGGGCTTAGCACTTCAAGCTTGTCACGGATCTCCAGATGGAAGCGTTCAGGGCTCCTTCCAGGCGTTTCTACTTGTTTATTTATTAGTGTTAAAGCCAGAGTTCCTCAGAGGACAGTAGCCAGCTGTTGCATTTTGGCTTCGTTCCACCGAGACGTGGAGGATTGTTATCCTCCTGATCGCTTGGCTGTCAATCTCTCTCTCTCTCTTTTGTACAATTAATTACTGTTTGTTTGTTTTTTTTACTTTCATCCTGACTTCAGTTCTTCTCAAACTCTGTTGTTAAACACGGTTCAGGTTTCTTTTCCTTACTACAACAGAGACACAGTATTAGTCACTTTACACTTGATTTTTTTTTCTGGTGTAGTTGACTAAAGTCTCTCTCACTCTCCTTCTTATGCCATAAGAACCTACAAGAACCTCAGCTACTTTTTCATCAAGCTTAAAACAAAGTGTTAGTTATTAATACCGTATGACGCAGCAGCAAAAACAGCAGCCACCACCACAAAAATGACCACATGACAACAACTGTGACCCAAACCTCAGTGTTTAACTCCTGATCTCTCTCAACAAACAAGTGGTTTTCAAGCCGACGGCTTTAAACTCGTTGGTTTATAAAAAGGTTTTTGGAGAACATGGACAAACGATGCCACTGTACTGACATGAAGTCAGAAAACAGCTACAAACAAAGTCAAAAATGGATTCTGGTTCCTGTCTTTAGCGGATACCGAAATCACCAAATTCACCAAAATAAAAGTGTTCACCATCATAAAACTGATAAAATAGACATTAACTTGTAATACAATAAAAGCATGGGGAGTTTCTTGTAAATTATATTCCTAAAATTAAATAGTTTCACCGCATTTTATTAGCTTGGTGCTTTTATTTTGATGGAAAGGTGTCTCTCGCCCTAGAACAGCTTCCTACCGAAACAGCGAGTCAACGGCCCCAGACTATTGGTGAACTATGGTTGTTTAATCACTCAAAGATGGCAGACAGATGACCTGTAGTCTATGTTCACATCAACCAGCAGCCTGAAGATGTAGGGTTTGGGTTAGTCCTCCCCTCTGTCCTCAGGAAATGTAAAACCGTAGCTAAATGTGCTGATATACTGATGAAAAACACTGATGTTCACATCAACCAGCAGCCTGAAGATCTAGTAGATGACATTGACTTTTCCGACATTTGACCATGGACTTCTAGGTAACATTTCTGGTCCAACATCATCTTCACGCTCTTCTTACGACGTCACCACAGTTCTCCCTCTGCTCCTGTCATAATTCCTGCAGCCACTAGGTGTCGCCTTAAAACAAATGTAACTGTGTGGGTTGTAATAAACTGCAAAATAGACAAACTATTGGCTCATTTTTTACTGTTGGACGGTCTGCTTCATTTGCATATTCATTAACACTTTGTTAATGATTGTCATAATAACCACGACAAATATGAGCTCACACTTGTTGATTTAGTTATTCAGTGAGTTATTGTGGCGAGGAGCCCAATGAAACTGTGCATATACCGGGCCCCTGCTGACAGTTTGTGTTTTCTTGTTGTTCTCCTGTGTGTTGTCGGTTGTCGTCGACTGATTAATGATTATAAAATTGCTGCTTTTATTGTGTCAAACTCTGGGGGGAATAAACTGTATTAAACATTTTCATCACAACATGTTTTGGTTGTTTGTGAATTAGTTGATGTCTATGGATATTCTCATTCATCCAGGTCATCGTTCTTTTCTGGGCAAATTGAATCGTAGGCAACTGGACTTGTATTTGTCTGGGAAGACGTTTCGAAGAACTCAACCTCGTCGACGCCAACAACTGTCACAGGACACTAACGAATGTCACAAAACCCCAACAATAGTCAAGTGAACACACCGGGTACTCTGGTGACCACTCCCACAGAGGTTAAATACAGTACCTGGGTCTTACTCCATTGTCTTTGTCCAACTAGTGCAGACTAGTGAGTCTTGTTGCGTACGAACTGATGAAGCCTCGTGGACAAGAGGCTTGTCAGGCAAATACAAGTCCAGTTGCCTACGATTCAATTTGCCCAGAAAAGTGGATAGTTGCAGATTCACGGAAACACTTCAGCGACTCTCACCTGTCCGTTCTTCTTCAGGTCGGCCCACATGCTCGTCCCGTCGCCGCCTCTCATCAGGACATGGTAGGTGAAGTAGTAGATACCCGGGAGGGGGCAGGTGAACTTCCCGGTGCCGGGCTCGTAGTAGTTCCCTACGTTGGTCACCACGTCGTCAAACTTTAGTATCTCACTTCCTTCGTGTTGTTTCCGTAGACCGGCGTAGAAGGCGATTTTGGGGCTGTACAAAGAGGGGCCGTAGCCTCCGGGTCCAGGCCCTGGGGGGCCGGGGGGGCCGGGCTTGCCGGGCTCTCCAGGGGGTCCTTTGGGACCGGGAGGACCAGGCGGCCCAGGGCTCCCTCTGTACCCTTGTTTTCCCCCGCGGCCTTTCGCCAGGTCTGGGGGCTGGGGGGAAACGGCGGTCATCGCTCCCTGCGTGGGGGATAAAGGGTCACACACCATCTTGCAGCCTGTAATCATGTCCAAATGTGGGCCCCCTCCTCCGGACCCGCCCCCTTTGGTGGTGTGGACCAATAGGGGAATGGCCACCAGCAGGACCAGGACCATGGCCACGCCGACTCCAGCCCCGATGACACGTTTTTTGCGGCTGAGCCGGGAGGCGGCCAGCGTGAGGAAGTCCTCCTCCCCCTTCGCTGGAATGGTTGTGCCGGCCAGACTGAACTCTGGGTGGAGGGTAACTACTGGATCGAGAAGGTGGAGGGTAAAAAAAAAAGAAAGAAAAAGAAGAAAAAAACAGAGTGTGACAGCGTTGGTGGGGTGGGGTGGGGGGGTGACAGGGGAGGAAAGGAATGGGGGCTCTTCTAGGAGGAGGACGGGCAGGTCTCAAACAGGGACAGAGAAAAATATCAGCAGTCTGGAGGAGAATAACAAACAGATTTTCCCATTTCTCGATGTTCACTACATCAGTGCTGTATCCGTTTATTTTTCACTTTCCCTTTTTGGATGAACGTGTGTCTGTGTGTGTGTGTGTGTATAAAGTGTGGGCTGTCAAACTACCCCGAATCTCTTTTCAAGCCCAAGAAATAAGTAATATTTTTAAAATATATTTGTTAAAAATGAGCATCAGGGTTGAAATGTTTGGATTTTTTTTCTCAGGCAAAAAGAATCCAGCAGCAGCTCTGTGGTTGTGGAAGCTCCAGTGAAAAGCTTTCAGCCGCTCAGGCAGAGACTGTCAGGTGGGGTCTACAGTATTCCCACTGGAGTTCATCTCACCCACCACATGTGGGGTGAAGAAGGGGGAAGAGGCTTTTACTTGTCTGTCCAACAATGAGAAGAGAGAAGGAAACTGCTAAAAACCTCTGCTCGGCTCTCGCTTCCCCTCTCTCTTTCTGCTCTTGTGTCTGTGAATCTGATGTTTTTAAGAGGCGTCGGGTGGGGTTGGATGGGGGGGTTGGTGGTGGGGTTGGTTTGATTTAGTTCAGTGCAGTTTACTCCTCTGCTCCTCCAGTCGACGGACGGTTCGTTACAGCGTCGTCCTAAAGAAGAGGCGAATCGTGGAGGAAGAACAGGCCGGATGAGGAAAGTGGCGTTTAAAAAGCAGCAGCAGCTCGGTTGAAGCAGAAAACATTTTTTTTTTTTTAAATCGCAGAATCAGAGCAAAATCACCGAATCTAGAAGGAAAAGAAACACACACACAGGGTGTAGGTAATAAAATAAGTGATGGACAAACAAGCTACAACCTTGATTACATTTGAATTGAAAATGCAGAAGAAATTTAACAAAAACACTGTAAAATGCAGAATATAAAATGTTTAAATTTGTTCTTAATGATTACAAATAAAGTCAAAAATGCAAAATCAGATCAATTTGGATTTGATTAATCAAATGAATTCAGCTCATTGCTGTGTTGATTTGATCTCAGGGCCTACACACTCATTATAACCAACAAACTCAGCTTTTAGCAGCACAAACACCTCATATCAGAAATAAATAACTCCTCTAATTCTGCTTTAATTAAGAATCTGAAGCACTTGTCCAGATTTAATCAGCACAAGAGAAAACAGAGATCTGATAAACAGACGTTGGAGAAATTAATAAGTTACAAATAAGACAAAAATCAACTTACCAGAAAGCTTTTCTTTTCTTATTCCTCCTTTTCTTTTTTCTCCCTTCGTCTTCAGAGTCTCTTCATTCTGAGGCTTCGGACAGAAACGCCGCAGGGAAACTGGTCCGAGACCCGAACCGAGACCGAGACCGAGACCCGAGATCCGCCTCCACCACAGCCCGACTGAGCGCCTCCACCATCGGGGCGAAGTTGCGCCAGGAGTCGCACTAATGTTTGAACTTGCAGCGTCTCATCCAACGGGAGGAGGAGGAGGAAGAAGAAGAAGAAGAAGGAGGGAAGTCCTGCACAGAGTCCGGAGCAGCTGAGTCCGCAACAAAGCTACACGGAGCAACAACAACTACAACAACTACAACTACACAACGCAACAGCAACACAACGGGGGGGAAAAAAGTCGCGTTTTTTCCTTTTCTTTCCTTCTTTTTTTTTTTTTTTTGCTCCTTTAAATGAGATCACATCATCGCGAGCGGTCACATCCCGCTGCAGAGCAACAGTTCACTCACTTGTTGTGTCTTCAGTCCTGCTTCTGTTTCCTCAGTGTCTTCTAGCACCGCTCCCTCCCTCCCTCTCTGTGTAACACACACTCTCACTCACACACACGTTCACACCACCACCATCCCCATCCTGCTTCTCGTGACCTTTTCACAAATCAAATGACTACGTCTGTTTAATAGTTTAATCAAAGGATGTCGTTTTCATTTCAAACACTGAAGGCTTATTTGCAGCACAGTTGCACAACAAAAAATAATAAATAATATTCATTGTGTGTCCATCTGCTCTTATATAGACGTCCTGTATTAGATGCATCAGTAGAAGTTATTTATTTATAATTTGGTGGTTGTTCAGCAGGACAAAGCTCCATGCAGACAGCAGATCATCATCATCATCATCATCGTCTTTATGTGTGAAGCTGTGGAGATTTTCCAAGTATCAGAGCGACCCGGAGCTACCTGTGGAGCTGTGTGTGTGTGTGTCTGTGTGTGTTTTGGAGAGAACAACAGGTGTGAAGACGCTGAAGTGTGAGCACAAGCACAAAACGTTGCATGGGCTACACAAACACACACACAAACACACACACGTACACAGATGTGAGACTGACACACATCATGCCGGAGAGAGCGGAGTGAAAAGGATGAGGTGAAAGGAGGAGAGTGGTGTTCTCAGGGTTTGTTGTCAATGTCTGTATTTCTGTAGCTTTCAGACCTCGTTAGAGATGAAAGATGTATCGCTCCTGACAACCCCCCCTCTCCCTCCCCCCAACACACACACACACCTCCTCGTACTACTGCTTTCCTTCTTTTCCTTTCTCCCTCCCCGACTTTATATTTAAAGTAGTGCTGTCAATCGATTAACATTTTTAATCGTGATTAACCGCATGATTTCCAGAGTTAACTCGTGATTAATCGCAAATTAATTGCACATATTATATATATTATAAGTCTAAATGAAGCTTAAGACGGATGTTTTTCAAGTGTTTAATGCTCTTATCAATATGGGAGTGGACAAGTATGTTTATTATTATTGCAACAACCCGAAACAAGGACGAATCCTGCAGAATATTCTCCAGAACAACGTGTGAGGTGGACTGGTTGTACAGCTGATGTGCTCTTGGCGAAGGGGAGGAGGAGCTCTCTGCATCAGCTGTTTGCTCGGCCAGAATGAGGGATTTGAGACTCGACATAACTCTGTGTTTTCACACATAAACTGCTGCTGGCTCAACAACACCAGTGTGAGAAAATGACACATTTTGACACACATTTTTCAGCTTCATACGTTTTCGCATTCGCACGTGTTTGTCTTCACTCAGGGTCCAAACGCCACACCACTGGCAGAGCGTCATGTTTCCATGATGAATGACTGGATAGAAAGATGCGTGGTACAGCACGTCATGTTTACAAGGCGGTTCCAGGCAGTTGGAGCGGATCAAGGTCGAACTCTGGTGCGGAGCTAACGGACCGCACCAGAGTTCGACTGTGGCCGCACCCGAGAGCGACAGTTGTGTTGACATTGACCCAAACGCACCATGCTCCAGGCCCAAAGTTCAACTGGGACGACACCAAGAAGACGGCGGCGTGAAGATGCAAATGCACCTAGCATTAGCTCAATGCCACACAACACGGGAGGCGACCGAAACAGTTCTAGGAAATCATGGTTCAAAAACACTTCAGGGAAAAGCCCGTCTGTTCGTCCGCCTGCATCTAGTTACTCCCATCGTGTCCAGAAATACATGGCAGAACTGACTTAAAACGTGATTGCAATGCAAATTTGACCATACTAAGCCTTTTATTGATCAAGAGATAATCCGATGAGATCAACAGTAAAAACTTCTTGTCAATATTCATGACATTTAAGCAAATTTTTACTATTTTCATAAGGAATTTCTAATTCGATATAACTTAAAGCAGAGATCAGCGGTTCGGCCGTTTCATGCAAACAAATGCTGCCACCACAGTTCAAGGCAGGCTTTCAATGAAACCAACATTAATCTTACAGCTTCAAGTCACAACTACGACTTTGTAGCGTTCCAGGTAAAATGGCGTAGCTCGTGTTTTGTTAGCCTGTCCTGTTGTCTGTGAAAGTCACTATAAGCTGTGTTGTGTTTGTTTTGACTTCCAAACTATGGGTTTGAACTACTTAGGGTGTGTGTGTGTGCAGATCGAACTGGTATGACTTCACAGGAAGGAAAAACACAAAACTATCTTAGTTTCCTTGAATGAGTTAGCAGCCCCATTGCCGGTCCTGATCAGGCATCTATTGGTCCAAAACCTGCACGTCACCACATTCACAAACGTATCCCTTGGCTCACATTCACAGCCCTTCATGTCCGTTCTCTCTTCTCATTGGATAACACTTGTCCCCCCAATATATATTATGTATTAGGAAAATTTTCTCCTCGGTTTACAACAGAGCAGAGTCGACGGAAAACTTAATTGTTTGACAGCCCTAATTTTAACGCTGAAACACTCCATGTAAGTGATTGGTGACGGAAAATAGGACTATTTAGGACTTATATTAACAAAAACATTCCACTGATATCTGCTTTAACACGCATGAAAATGTGTGGATGGAAAACATAGCTCCTGATATCCTTAAAACACATCTGTCCTTAAACGAACCAAGCTTTAATAGTAATGACAGTAAAGTAATGATGTTATCCAGATGTTGTTGTGGGAGCATTTACACCAGAACCAGGTGAGTGAACGGTCCAGGCAGCAGCCAGTCCTCTAAGGCACAAGTGTACTTGTATGTACTGTCAGTTCTGCCTCTTATTTATTCATCTCCCAACTTTACTGAGCAGGAGAGTGTAGCAGATATTGAATATGGATCAATAGATCACTCCCCAGGATGCATACTGTCAGCCGACTGAGCCCTCAGGCAGATGCCAAGCCTCTAGTCACATTTGCATTTGGAGATAGAAAATAACTACTACATGTCAGAAAGTGGGAAATGGTGTGGTCTCCACAATCTTTTCAGAATTGGTAAATCAAAACTATAGGGCCAAGAACATTTTCTGTATTTGTAAATGTGTGGTTCCACATAGTATATATATCCTCCCTCCCTCCGCTCGTATCCACGTCTATGTGGCTGTGCTTCTTTATGTGCCTTTATGGCATGTGTGTGAGTGCCTGCATGCATACATATGTGCACACAGACACATATAATTTACATGTGGGCTCTGACACACTGGTGAAACACTCAGAGGCTCCATGCATTTAAATTATTATTGCCAAGAAGGGAAGACAATTTAGAGAGAAGGAGGTTTTTAGAGCCCTATGAAATATTAACTAAGCCGATGAATATATAAGCTGTGAAGCGATAATATCTGTCTCTGACTCTTTCTCCTCCTGATATACGATATCATGTTCTTGTCGGTACTATGTCGTCCTCTCCTGTGTTTAATTAAAGCTCCGGTTTACACGAAGAAAATGCTCAATCCTTTTCCTTCTAAATGTCCAACACAGGATTTTAATCTCTCAAAATATTATATCATCATCAGATTTTTCAACCCACATCACATTATGTTACATCTTCAGTCCTGCTCTTGACTCTGATTTCTGTCTTTATCTCCTCTGACCTTCACACGTCTGAGCCGTGGAGTTGTGATTAATATGAAAGCTTCAGAGCAACAACAGGCTGGAAGGACTGAAGCCCAGAGAGTGGCAGGGTGAAGTCTCAGGTGGGACGGAGCTGTTGTTTGTTAACAGTAAGGTCGGCTGACCCAGAACCCCCAGGAGCAAGTCCAGAGAAAAACTCAAGTCAAACGCTCCAGTGCATGCTAGCTGCTTAGTGTAAAGGAGGTTTTTATACATATATGCATGTATACTGGAGATATATACGCTAGTTCAGGACACTGATTGGACTGAGATCTGGGGAATTTGGAGGCCGATTCAACACCTTGAACTTGTGTTGTGTTCCTCAAGCTATTCTTAAACCGTTGCACATGTTGACATGAACATTATCCTGCTCTAAGGGAGCGTGTCCATGTGCTGGTTTGCAACATCGTTTAAGTAAAAGGTACATATCTCAGACTCAAACCAACTCAACCTTAACCCCACTTTAAAGGGACAACGAGGAGTTTTGGAGAAGCGAAGTGTTTTCACGGAAATCAAATTCATCAAGGATTAAAGTCAGAGGTTCAAAGAGGTTCAGTTACCGTCGTAGTTCCGACCATAACGCCGCCCGAATCGCCGTTATTCTCATTTGCTTTAATGTCTCTCCATATTTCCGCCACCACTAATAATAAGATAGAGACAAAACGATATATTGATCGAAAATGGAGCCATTAACAAGTGTGGGTAGCGTAGATTCATCCACAATAACGTGAGACTGTTTTATAACCGAATAGAAACTCCTCGTTGGCCCTTTAAAAACCCCACGGAAATAAAAATGTTTTTTACAGCTTTAATGTCTCTCCATATAAACCATATTCAGGAGTTCTTTTGTACATCTATGTATTTTCTCTTCCTGTAAAACAAATTCAGACGTGCACTCGTCCATTGTTTTAAAATCTATTTCTTGAAAGATTGCATTCCTCCTCAAACTATAAATTCTTCCAGTCACCGTGGTAATCTCGATGCTGGAACTGTTAGCTATTAATCATATTCATAGAAAGCGTCGCCATCTTTGCTTACGTCATTTCAGGTGGGGAGATTCAACGCCGTCACATAATGTTACCGTTAACGCCGGCCAACTTAATTCAAATCAGTTTATCTATAGAAAAGCGCCATACAGTATAAATGTAAACCATTATTATTATTATGCAAACACAAGCTGCAAGACGTCCCTTCTCTGTCATCATCATGTTACAGTAAGCCCGCCTTTGTAAAAAGAAACCCTAATAATGGCTACTCCACTGTGGGATCAGGCAACGAAGGACCTCAATTTACAACACACATCAATAATTCCTGTTGTCTTTCCTTAGTCCTTTTCTAGTAGGAACACCAACCAACACCTACAGTTTTGGATTTAGTTGTCTCACAATTTGGGCATTGTCAAAGACGCTTAAGCTTTGCATCAACGACTACTACATGTCCACTTCCTGTCTTATCTCAGCATTGCCACTGTTACAAGATTATCAGTGTTATTCCTTTTGTCTATCATGGATCTGTGATCAATAAATAGTCTTCTAGATAATCTATACGTGTCTGTGTCTTGCTGAAGTTTCACAGCAGAGCAGTTTGGGCTCAGGTCTCTGGAGGCCTTCAGGCCACTGTGTTACTCTGGATTTATGGTCATTAAAAACAGGTTCTCCGTGTTGGAATGACTCATTCCTGCTGATGCACTCTGATTCTCCGGCCAGCAGACAAGATGGATAAGGCCGGACAGAGGTGATTTACCAGCCAGACAGTCACTCACTCTGTTTAAAACAATCAGTGAAACCAATCAGGGCCTGAGCAGGGGAGCCAGCATGTGATCACAGGCGTTAACTCTGGTATTAACGGGCTCATTCAAGGTGGAGGTGCTTTCAACACAGCGAGACACTAATACCAGCCAAGTAAGTGGCTGTGGAAAGGTCTGAACCTGACCTGCAATCTCACAGGTCAGGGAGCGAGGCAGGAGGACGGAGAGCGGAGAGGCGGTCAGGGTAATGGAAATGTAGGGGTCAGAGCATCACATCCACAGTGTGTGACACGCTGTTGTTCGCTGTGACCATTTGTTGTGTCTCTGCAAAGTGGAAAGTGTAATGTGAACTTTTCTGCATGGCCTGGTCCCGTCCTCGCCAGGACAACGAGGCTCAATGTGACTGTGTTTACACAACCAGAATATCTTGTGGCTATTTATTTACAGAGCTGGACGTAAATGTGACATTATGGTGTGTTCAGGTTGTACTCAGAGGTTGGGATTTCTGAGCTCTGAGTTGGAATTTTAATGTTGAAGTTGGACAAATCCCACCAGCCCCGACAGTAGTGAAGTCTCTCATAATTTCTCATTAAATACATACTATTTATTTTCCCACCCCGTTTGTTTGTGTAAGTATTGTCGAAACAAACAGCTTATGATGTCCTCCTATCTATCTACATGGCTGTGCAGATTGTCATTTAGTTTTCGTTTGTATCTGAAATTTTGGAGCCAAGAGATGCGTATAAAAGGGAAATCGCCCAAACAACCACAATGATATTCTCTGCAAACGTTTACATGGAGGTTCAGGACAGAAATCACTGTACGATGCCTTTACAAAGGGATTCACATGAAAAACTGAATCATCAGGTTGCATCGAGTCGTGTTCAAAAGGGTCACATGATCAGGAAAAGCTCTTTGGGTCATTTGTAGGATAGTTGTTGACCTAACCAACATTAGTAGTTGGCCTTCACTATTGAAACACTTGGTTGTAATGATCGTAATAGGACGGTCCATGTTGTTATTTTATATGCCTATAAAAAAACCTGACATATTGACATTTGACTTACAAAGTAAATAAATGCTGAGTCAACTTTAGAAACAAAGGGGCTCTATCTTACTTACACAATCTCACTGTTCGCTGTTAAACAAGCTGCTGCTGCTTACATGCATCTACGTTGTGTTAATTTACTTACTTTACACGGTGTGAACTGAGGACAAGAGACTGATGATGACGAGATGTTCAACTAACATCAAGATTCAGAAATGGTACAGTCCATTTTAGGGGTGTCTCACTCTGTAATAGAAGATTCCACTTGTTGTGAATAATTGAAATATATATAAGATTGTATTAATGTCTCAACCTTCCTGAACTTTGAACGGTTGTTTTTTACCTGTTTTAAAATGGGTGGGCCGTTAAGTCTTTATTGGAGGGAGGGGGGAGGGGTCAAACTCCCACAATCCCCCTCTGTGATTCGAACACTGCTCTGTGAGTGTGTGTGTGTGTGCAGATCTGATTATGGTCCTTGATTGCGAGTGACAGTGCACAGATTGAGTTGCACAGCCTCTCTAATTCTCTCTATTAATGAGTTGCGCTCCACACTGCTGCCCCGGACCCCATCTATTAATCACAATTTGTCATCTGTCTTGTGCTCTCCACACCACCACCCTCTTTTCTCCTCCCCCTCCTCCTCCTCCTCCTCCTCCTCCCTCCATCCAAACCTCACCATCCTTCCTCTACCTGTCCGTCCTTCCCTCCTCACTCCTGATTCCCTCTCATCCCTTTATCTCCTCCTGACTTACTTCTCCGTGGATTCTCCTCACAACACTCCTCTCTCAATTTGCCGTCTTTCTCTTCTCTGCACCTGTTCCCTTTCCTGTCGTTTTTTTCTTCTTGCATCTTCAGCTCTCTTGCACTACTCTCTTCTTTTTTTTATTTTCCTCCCCCTTGCACTCGTGGTGTCTTGCTCTCCCTTCCACAGCGTGGTCAAGCATACTGAGTGGGTTTTCCCCGTGAAATCCACATTTTAATTCTGCCGACACTCCAAGGTTAAGTAAGCCCTCTCACACAAGTAAATAATGATTTATCACCCCCCCAAAAAATCATATCCTTACTGGTTGTCTGTAATTAGATGTTTTTTTCAAAGCCATATGGCTGTTTGTCACAATTAAAAATAAATAAATAAATAAAAAATACTCACAACTGCTTATCTATTATGTCCTCTTCACGTCCCTCCGCTTCTTCGTCTTCACACACTTCAGCTGTCTGCATAAGTTGTCAAAAGTGGGCGGTTTGATTGGTTATTAACAGCATCACTAATGTTACAGAGACATGTGAGAGAAGGAGGAGAAGGAGGAGAGCACCATGTACAGTTCATTACTCGTGGATCAAGAGGAGCTGCTGGATCCCTACTGGGAAACTGTGTCAGAAATCCTCCACCCCACACTGAACATTAATTAAAGCTCTTGTCTGTCCCAACAACCTGCTGCTCCCGCCAGGAAATCTGTGTTCTGAATCTCTCCGACATGGGAAACACAGAGTCTGACTGGAACAGATGTGAAATAATATTGTAAATGTCATATTAAAAGTATGGTGAGATTTTTATTTAAAATGTCATGAATAACTTATATAATCAGACTGTTAAATAATAATCAGGATCTTCCGTTAGCTGCTTCTCATTTACTGAGTTTTATAAAAACGAATCTTTATGTAAGAGATGCATGAAACATCTGATTTTTATCAGGACGCAGGCTTTTTGTTTTCAGTCCTCCTGTCTTTGAAATATAATCAGGTGTTACATAAATTGATAACACCTGATGGGAAATCATTGCTCAGTTAGAAAAATTAGGCCACAGTGTCTGCTGTTGATTCAGCAGACCATGAATCAATTTGAAATTACAAAAAACGCATGACAGGTGGATTTACAGACTATTCAAAGAAGATGTTAAAAAAAAGAGAAGTGAAACACTTTGTTGTAGGCTATTTCAGTCTGGCAGCTGCATCATTAGACAGGAAACTGGCTCCAACCAAGAGTTAAACTAATGGTAATCAATGAGAAACATCAACTTTTACAAATTGTGGAAATGTACCACAAAAATAATACATCATTAAAGGTGTACAGAAAAGAAACTGAATTTGAGCCCACTCTGGGTCATAAAATGAATGTAAAACTCATCTATCAGACGACGTAGACCAAACTTTGTGCAAAATTCTATTGTTGAGTAAATCCGGGATGAAACATAGACTGTAAAAAGAATGGACGTAGCATCCGTGACGTCACCCAAGTCGTTTTTGTGCAAATATGGCGGTTTGAACAGCGCCATGTAAAGCCCGCCCACTAGCCTCGAAGCATGTCTCTGTGCCGTAAGCTGAATGTTTCATTGGCCAGAATCTTATCCTAATAACAGCAAAACGGTGGCGTTAAAAAAAAATTCACCCCCCTCAGAGTGTGTACGGGGGTAGAAACTATCGATTGAGACCAAAAAAATAAGATGTACCAGGCTGTAAATATGTTTTTTTAAGCTCTAAAGTCGGCGATTTTAACATGGGGGTCTATGGAGAGTTGCTCCCTTCTGGAGCTGCTGCCCCCACAGGAATCGGCGGGGATTGCAGTTTTTTGAACGCAGAAGTGAGCTTCACTTCTCAGACCGACAACTGGCCCCTTGGGATGAAAGTGTTGTATTTTGTTTTCTCATTGGACAATGCAGGCGCACGGATTAGTCAGCCTGCTCACGATTCAAAAACCACTGATATTGGATCTGTCATCCGTCATTCAAACGTCTAAACACGCACACACACACACACGGAGCTCGGACTCGCCCCAAGCTTTAAATATCCCGCCCCCGCCATACCTCACGCACGTCTATGCTCACGCATCGGCCAATGGCGTCCCCTCAACAAGACACACCTGTTTTTAAAATTTGTGCCGGTTAGAGCCAAGATGGCGGCTCAGCTCTTCACCCGCCAAAACATGAAAACGGAGGAGGGAGAAGCAGAAGAAGACAAAGATGGCGGCTCACCGTACCAGAGCAGCCTCGTCGTGTGTCCATCTCCTTAGCACCGAGCCTCCCTCTGGCTTTTGAACACAGTCCTCGGTCGGTTCGTGTTGACCGTCGCTTTCGTCCTGTGGATTATAAACCTGGACCCACGGCGGATCAATGGAGCGACACCGTGCGCGATCGTAAAAAACGGCAAGTACAACAAGCTAACTGCCGGTGGCTTCAAGGTAACTATGACAACTGACGTACAATGTCGTTAGCGGAGAGATCCTCTATGTGTTTCTTTTGGGAAGAGGAGTTACTCGGGTGGGAAAAGAAATTCAGTTACCTGAGCCGAAGACTAGTTGTTGAGAGAGAGGGGTCACTCTGAGTGTTTTTAGTGCACTAAATTGAACTGGACTTTCTGTTGAATGAACTGAACTGGTTTTGTTGTGGTTTGTCTGCTCGGTGCTGGGACATTTTGAATATTCTGCTTTGAAAAGGACATTTTTGTTTGAGATTTGTGCTTGGACTTTGAAATACTTTGGTTAAATTGTGTCGCATCATGTGTCTCTGCTCGGGTTGGGTTGACGAGTCAAGTTTATGAATTATGTGGTTGCTGTTAAAAGGTTTAATACTTTGCAATAACTAGGCTACAACATGTACTATTTCTATGACAAAAATCACATTTCATCAAGGCTTTTGAATACAATACATTACTTACTTGACGCTAAAACCTCCATAAATAGGCTAAATGAAGTAAGGTCCATGGACGATGAATCTTTGACCTGCAAATACCTGCAGAACTCTGCTATAGTAGTACTACTGCTTATGTTAGCATGCTAACATGCTGAATTGAGATGATAAACACAGTTAACATTATACCTGTCAGTTAGGATTGTCATTGTGTGCATCTTTCTGTGCTAACATTAGCATTTAATTGAACACACCAGTGTGTCTGAGGGCCAACCCTCTCACCTGAAATGTATTTGTTAGTTGATAGAAATTAGTTGCATAGAACATCACTTTGGATTTGATATGTAGTCTTATGTTTTTGTGGCTTTTTTAAAATTATGTTTTTGTTTCCTACCTCTTTTATTACAGGCCAGCTCAGTATTGTTGTTTCTTATATCCAGGAGGCTTTAGTTCATCTTTTGCTTGTCTTCATCGTTAAATGAGAACCGTATTCTAATCGTGTTACCAAGTTAAAATAAAGCATGAATGAATGGATTGGAGGAACATGGTTAGTGTCACACAGCTCTATTGACTTTTATAGACAAATATTTACAAGGGTCACATTCGTGTTCAGTACATCGACTCCCCAGATCGTTTCAGATTTGTCAGCTGCTGCACCCGGCCCTGCACTGTATTACACCCAGCTAGAGTAAATAGATATAGATATTTGTAATGAGATGTCCAGAGGTGATATGGGGAAATTTAATCTGATATTTATCCGCCAGGGCCCTGTCAGGAGATGTAGTCTTCTGTCACCTCAGATAGAGGCTGCGAAAAACAGTCAACAGTTCATTTAGAGCCACAAATTGCCCAGACACCCACCCTGCAAAAAAAAAAGGGAAAAAAAAGTTGTGAATAATTAAGCAGCGGTGTTCCTCTCACTGCTCAGAGGTCACGGCCTCGCTAAATGATGACAGGAGACAGATCTGGCAACCCTGTCCAATGGCTCTGAGCATTTTTCTTCCACCCTGGGACTGAGTGGCAAAACCTGGGCTGAGCTGGGACCCTTCACTCCCTCTGCACCGGAGATATCTCACACTTCTCACTTCCACAGATTACAAATACCTTTTTGTGTGTGTGTGTGTGTGTGTAGACCGTGAATCCGGCACAAATAAAATCAGTCCAGAGGATTGGAGTTCAACACGGAGCAGGATGCATGAGGAGAGAGTGGAGAGTGGAGGGGGGAGAAAGAAAGGGGAAAAAAAACAAGAAAAAGAAATGGACACAGCAACCCGTGACGAAGGACAGAAAGACAGCCGGGGTGGAAGAGAGAGCGAGGGATCATCCAGTAGGGATGACAGGGGCAACAGAGAGAGGAGAGGGAAAGGAGGGAGAGATAGTGAAGCGAGACATCGATGACCTTCTTTTAGCTCTTAAACCATGCTGTTCATGCCATCGCATCACTCAGAGACAAGAACACCTCCTATACCCTGCTGCTGCGACATGAACATGACAGCCGCTGTCTGATATACTGGACAATGCTCTCTAACACACACACACACACACACACACACACACACACACATACACACATACTATTTTCCCTCTGAGGCCGAGTGTGATTACATTTACAGTAAAGGTATCAGACTCTCATGTATATGTGATGCTGCAGCTTCTCCTCATTAGAAGCAGGTTCCTGCTGCAACATATGGCAAAACAACTGGGAACGGCCGTGTTAACACATATTGGCTTATTTAGCTTTAATTGGCCTTTTTTTAAATATAATTTTTAGCACCTGCAAGACGGAAAGACCTGCAAACTGTCGATCAGCTGGAAGGCGACAGACAAACAAAACGAATTAAAGGGATAGTTCAACATTTTGGCAAAGTGGCCCATTGCCATAATCCCTATAGTCATAGCAGTAGGTTCGTTACCTTTGATTGTTGGTGTAAGCTATTTTTAGAACGGCGGAGCAGAGCCGTGAGCTGCTCAGAGCTACGCTACGGAGGCTCATGGGATTTCTTGCTTTCCCTCATAAAACTCATCAAATACACAATCCAACAACTCCACAACGCTCTGGTGGACAAGTTGTGACCTGCACATTCACCACGCTATGAGATAATAACACAACGTTAGCACACAGAGTTGGTTTAGAGGGAAATGCAGAGGCTCACGGCTCTGCTCCGCCGTTCTGCGTGCATGTTGCAGCGTTACAGCGCCACATACAGTACAGGCTTAATATATGTACTACAGTGTTTAGAGTCATTTCCAGTGTTTGCAGACATTTCTTGAAACAAATCCGTGTAAACAGAAACCTTTTATGAACGAACAAGAATAAATATTGTTAAGGGAATTCTTAGTTTCTATGTGGACGAGGCCCAAGTTGTTAGAGTCACATCGACCAAGGTGTTAAAGGGGAACTATGCAAGTCTGGTCACTTTTGCAAATTTTCACTGTCGTACTGTTGTATATCATAAAGATTACAGATTACGGGGTCTGATTGTGTCACAGTGCCATGAATCAGTTCATCTGGGACCCGTCAGCTGGAAATAGGAAACCTGAAAGTCACAGAGCCATTGTTTTGTCCACTAATTGTCACTGTAAACTGGACACACACAGCAGCAGTGACTCAGACTCAGTATAAAACAACAATGCGCCGCCGTCTTCCAAAAATAAATGCAGGATATTATTGACACGAGTTGAATGTTGTTAATTAAAAACTGAGACATTTTCTTCAGATTTCTTCTCATTAAACCGGACACGGCTTTATGCAAACATTCCCACACACACACACACAAACAGTTTCTCTCGTTCCCGTCCTCCTTTTTCAAGCTTTTCACCTCTTCGCTCTCGCTCGTTGTTCGCTCTCTCCACAAACCACGAGTGAAGTGGGCTCATTTGTTTTTATCTTGCACATAACGACGTTTCATTCAGCCTCTGCTCGGGTGGGTTGGTCAAACCAGGACTTTGGTGTTTCTGTGTCAAACAGGAGGAAACGATGACGGCTGCAGCTTCACTTCACTCACATCCAGTAGTTTTTCTCGGTGCTCTCTGTTTAAACTAATTGTGGCTCCTCAGCAACTTTGTTGATGAATGGCTTCTATGAGTTTCACGATTGATTATTGATTTTTTTTTCCTACTGATCAGTGAATAACACCAACTACTCGTCAGACATTTTCATTAACTGTGTAATGGAGCGTTTAGCTGGAGATAATGTTTTGATTAAATGATTGATGTCCTGATGAGGCTGCACAGGAGAGTAGGACCGAGTCTGGCGAGAAGGCAATCCATAACGTTATATATCATATAGGATGTTACGATTTTGTGTAGTCTTATCTGTCATAAACAAGAGATTACGGAGGCTCTGATCTTACAAGGTTGGTTTTCAGCCAAGAGAGGCTATAGGTGGAAGACAGAGAGCCTCCATTCTCCCTGGAACTAGTTACTAGTCATTTATTAAACCATCACAATTACTCCGAAACTGTTTAATTAAGGTAAAAATCTTGCACAGTTCCTCCAGAACATGTCGTGTGTGTCTGGGTCAACTCATCTTCAGCGTCTTTGTTGAGTTGTGTTTTCACAGTTTCAGTGTGTATTGCAGGATTTTCCAGACTCTGTCATGCTTCACTTCACAACTAATCACTTTCCCCTTTTCTGCTCCTGCCCAACACCTGATTAACAACCTGCTTGTTCACCTGCCCCCGCTTAATCGCAGCATAGACATGGAGGGCCAACACTTTTCAACGTTTTTTTTTTCCTTTTTTTTTTGATTTACTATTCAATTTGTTTAGTTTGTAGCTGAATATAAAGATAGTTACAGTAGCTGGGCTGACTTTTCCTCCTTCAGAGTCAGGTAACCCAGCTGAAGTAAGAGCATCTTAAAGGGATAGTTCAACATTTTGGCAAATTGGCCCATTGCCATAATCCCTATAGTCACAGCAGTAGGTTCGTTACCTTTAATTGTCGGTGCAAGCTATTTTTAGAACGGCGGAGCAGAGCCGTGAGCTGCTCAGAGCTACGCTACAGAGGCTCATGAGATTTCTTGGTCTCCCTCATCAAACTCATCAAATACACAATTCAACATCTCCGCAACGCTCTGGTGGACAATTTGTGACCTGACACATTCACCACGCTGGACTTGAGATTTGTCTGGGACAACGTGACAGGAACTCATCCAAGAGGTTTTTCATGCATCTGACCAGGCTGGGACTTATCTTTCTGGAAAACAATTTAACCTCGTCCACAAGGGTGATGATGTCATTTGTTTTTGTGCTCCAACTTGGGTTGTGTCTGGTGGATTTGATGAGTTTGATGAGATGAAACACAAGAAATCCCATGAGCCTGAAAAACAACTTCCACGTCCACAGGAGTGTTTTGGCGACCTTGGATTGTGTATTTGATGAGTTTGATGAAGAAAACCAAGAAATTCCATTGAGCAGCTCACGGCTCTGCTCCGCCGTTCTAAAAATAGCTTGCACCGACAATTAAAGGTAACGAACCTACTCCTAAGAATAAATGGGCCAATTCGCCAAAATGTTGAACTATCCCTTTCTCGGCGGCTTTGTTGTAAACAGATGCACATGGAGGAGAGGAGGGTTAGAGACCAGTATAGTGTATAGTTCCCCTTTAAAGCAGAACCGACACAAGTGATGAATGAAGGTGTGAATACAGCCTAACATCTGGACCTGGAGGTGAACTGATGAGATTCTGTTACTCAAAGGTCAACGGTCAAGGTCACCGTGACCTTCTCAGGATCTCTGTGAGGGATCCCCTTCCAGCGTCCACTTGTATCAAGGCTTCAGATCGCGACTGAAAAAAGACACCGTGTCTACAAGGCAGTGATTCTACTTTACGACCTCGGTGGTTAAAGCCGCCTCTGTTTCATTACTCACATGAACCGACTCTGTTTTTCTCCTCGGCCTCTTTGTCACTGTTGCTTTTTATAACGAAGTCGACGTTTCCATCCACGGCGACGACGAGCTACAGTGAATCTTTGTTCAGGCCCGCAGCTCTGTTTATCTAAACTGGAGTAAACAGGAGGTTGAATGATACGTCGTCGGCTGTGGATTTTAAGGATATATCGAAGCTGCTTAGCCCGGCGTGACTTATTATTTGCTGCATTCACAGGCGACGCTGTAAATCTCAGCCACACAAACTTCCCTTCCTCCCCTCTGTCTGTTTGTTTTTTTTAAAGTCGATGTTCATCCATCTTTTTCGGCGACAGTCTTCCAACATTTCTCTTTCTCTCTCTCGTGTCTCTCTTTGTCTTATTCTGTTTTTGTCCGAGGAAATTACTTTATTATTATCTCCTTAACCCTTCTCCCCCCACTCTCTCTTTCTTTCTTTCTAGATCTTTCTATCCTATTGCAGTGCTGCCTGCCTGCAACACATTAATTGTTCACTCTTTATCTAAAGATGCTCACAGGCTGAAATTCAGTTTCTTTGCTCGCTGTGAGTGAAACGCAGCACTGGGAACCATAGGAGCTGAATAATTCATGTTGATCTGGCTCCTTCCATGTGTTTTAAATACTGGTTATAGACCAGGAAGCTATGAATCATTCATCAGAGGCGATTAAAGTCTGCTGTTAATTAACCCTTATCCTTTCTCAGTAGTATGGAGGTGGGGGGTGCGGGGTCGGGGGGGTCAGTGACTGGTCCCGGCCCTGACCTCTCAGACCACCTGCTCATCGGCTCAGTCTGTCACTCCTGGATTCAGCTGGAGTCCGGCGCCTGAGGAAGAAAGGTCGAGAAATACAAGAAGTTTACACCAGAGAGAGAGAAAAAAAACACAAAAAATAATCTTTGTTCTTTATTTGAAGTGATATAACTTCTGTATTGTTGAGTGTAAGCGACGCTGTGTAGCTCTCTGTGAGTGTACTGAGTATGTTAAATGTTAAACGTGCTTATGTGTGTGTGTGAGTGTGTGTGTGTGTGTGTGTGTGTGTCTGTATGTGTGAGTGTGTGTGTAATTGCCGTGACGAGACAAGATGTTGAGAACTCAGCGGTGCATGTCGTGAGAGCGCTTGAACGCACCGCGGAGGGCCCACAGAGAGGAGGAGTGAAGGAGAGACAGAAGGGGGTAGAGGGAAGAGAGGAGGAGGAGGAGGAAGAGATGGATACTAAATGAATAAACAATGTTTATTGTGTAAACAACACAACTTCACACAGAGACACATCAGAGGAAGCAGCTGCGACTCAGGACCGAGGCCGGAGTTTAGTTTCATCACCTGGTTTGAAACAAAACGTCGTTCATTAACGCGTTCGTTTGTGTTCAGATTCTCATTCGTTCAATTGTCCATGAATGTTTTCTGATTTCCAAACTAACACAGAGCTGCTCCTCTTCTCGCCTGAATCACATCGTCAAAGATTAAACACTTTAATATTTCACAAACATAACTGAATTATAATTTAATTTCATTTATTGGTTTATTTGAGATGGACAGTGCAACACCGATCAACAGAAAAACAACTGCAAGTGAGCCAGAGTTTTCATCTGTTGTCCCCGGCCAGATGTTACAGGCAACCTAAGAACCAGAAGAAAAAAAATAAGCAATGCATTAAATGATTTACCTAATTTACCTAAAAGCTCATACTAATAGGACATGTAACAGAAGGCAGGCGACACATAGCAACACTGAAAAAGAACAGTAGATTACATACAATACAGTACAGATAATACATATAGCTACGTATGATGACATAAACACAAACAGTAACAGACATTAAAAAGCAGAGCATGCGATGGCGAACTTAGGGAAACAGCACGAACAATAACAAGCATTGGAAAACAGGACATGGACATAAGACAGTGACAGACATGACATAAACATAATACTCCCTAACCCCCCAAAATACTTTTACATACATTATTTAAATATTACAACCACATATAGAAAATAAAAGTGAGTCAGAACAGATAAAATTCTCCCATATTTACGGTTTATATCGAACATTTAGTCGATCTAAAGACAGTAAAAAGCCTCCACAGGTCTGAATCGTTGTAACGTGTGACTGACACCATTGTGTTGGCACTAAACAGCTGCCCAGATGTGACTTAATGCTGCGTTCACATGTTCACGTTAATTACAAAGACACTGAGGCGGAAAAACACAAGATTCACATCCTCCTCCTGGTTTTTAATTCAGAGGCGTCAGGAAAATATTATTGGATGGAGCTGTAAAGCACTTTGTTGCCTGCATGTGTGTTTTAAAAGATGCTACACAGTATAAATAGAGTTTTATTGCCATTTTTTTCTGACTTTATTTATTACAAAGTTGGTTCCAGTTCATTTAAAAGCAGCTCCATTGTTGTGTCTATATATATATTAGCTCATGCAGTGTAGAATTAAGCATGTTTGAATAATAATAACTATATTATGTCATATTAGCACCTGAATGCAGCTTTAAGGTGCAACAGCCTGAGAGGAGCCGTGTTCAACCTGCCAGGACGCCATGTTACGTTCAAACATTTACCATGTTGGATTTTGGGAGGATGAGATGTCCCTCGTCTTCTCCTCCTGCTCACAGTAGCTACACTACACTCCCTGCTGCTCATTTTCCAGAGGAGTCATCTTTGCAAAAGAAAGAAGAAAAAAAAAAAAGAAAGAAAAAGAGAAGGAGGGAGAGGGACAGAGTGATGCTGAGGGAGGGAGGGAGGGAGGAGGCGGGAAAGAGATGAGGCCTCTGAGGAGCCTGTTGATTTCTGTCAAGTGAGCAGCATTTTAATTCCAATGTGTCAAGGCCGGCAGACTGCAGATGGACACACACACACACACACACACACACACACACACACACACACACACACACACACACACACACACACACACACACACACACACACACGGTCATATTTCTATGTCCAGTCGTTCTCACTCTCACTCTTTAAAATCTTTGTGCATCACCAACAAACAACCAGCGTCCATGCAGCTCACCTGTCCCCTCAACTACTCACCACACTGCAAAACACTCAAAATCTTTCCAAGAATATTTGTCTCATTTCTAGTCAAAGCTAAACTCTTTTCACTTAAAGGAAGAGTTCACCCCAGAATGAAATTTCCCTGCTCACCCTCATGTGGACTAAAGGGCTGGGAGATTTCAGATCCTCCGTGGCTTCTCTGAGTTACAGGGGGTCTCGGCGTAGCAGTGCATGTCCATAAAACGGTTGCAAATGGACACCGCCGGTCTTCGTCACAAAAAAAACCACACAAGAAAACATCCAAATACCTCCATGTTGCACATATGTAATGTCTGTCTTGTATTGAAGCCCTGAAATGCGAAATTGCCCCGAAAAAAATCAAGTAAGTCCATATTTCAAGCTTGTTTGCAGCAGAAGCTCCTCTTCCTGGTCAGTCCAAATCTCGCGAGATTTGCGTCGACGTCATTGCGATTAACTGGTGCTGGCGCAAATCTCGCGAGACTTGGGTGGACCAGGAAGAGGAGCCCTTGAGGCCCGTTGGGGGCCCAAACGGGTCCTTTTTGAGATTCTTGTTTTTTTGATCCTCAATAACTCAGTCAGTTTTAAAGCAAATTTAATGAAATTTCCCAAGAATGTTTATTTTATGATGCTCTTTAATATTCCAGACCCCCACCTTTGTACAGTCTATAGAATAGGAGATACACGTTTTGTATACGTAGGTATCCCTAAGGCCCAAATGGGCCCCATTGACTCCCATTAAAACCACTCATTTTCGATACACTGTAATCCTGACAAATTATAATGCTTTTTCCATGAAAACCTAATAAATCTAAACTTCTGGCTTCAAAATAAAGGAAAAATAGGTTGTGGGTCAGGTGACCCCCCTAAACCCATATGGAACCAGGCCTCCATTGAGACCTTGATTCCTGGTTTTTTACCTTGCAGATTGCACTGCAATAAAAAGGCTGAAAACCATGAAAATGGTTTTGGTGGGTGGAGACTGATGGTAAAGACTGGTGTGAATGTGGATGAGAAAATATCTTGTCGGTGTGTGTGTCGGTGTGTGTGCAAAGTTTGAATCATAATAAAATAGCTAAATGGGCTTTGTTTATATTTTTCATTTTTTATGTTTTGATTCTGAATATCTCGGTCAGTTTACAACTTAAATTCATGAAACTGGGTCAGGATGTGTGTTTTATTGTTGTTGTTAAAATTCTAGATCCCCTTTGTTCTACGGTGTATAGAAACGGAGATGTGCATTATGGGAATACACTCGTTACCTTCAGGCCCAATCTGGGCCCATTGACTCCCATTATAAACACATATTTTTTGATATACTGTCATCCTGGCATAATATAATGTTTTCCCATAAAAACTGAATTTATCTAAACCTCCCCATTCAAATTAAAGGGAAAATAGGTTTTAGGCCCCCTTCCACCACTAGATGTCTCCCTAAACCACCAGTGAACTAGGCCTTCATTGAAACTGCTGTATCGTTCCAATTTTAGTTCAAATCAACATATACAGCAGTAAAAAACAATAAAAACCCTAAAACTGGTCTGGGTGTGTTTGGACCAATGCAGAAGAGTGGTGTGGATGTGGGTAAGAAAAATATTTTATCTGTGTGTGTCTATGTGTGTGAAATTTGGATCCTCGTCAAAGGCCGTATAGGCCATATAGGCTTTGCTTATGTTGGTGTTTATGAACAGAATCCATATCTCCCATTTGTGTGGTATGTGGCATATTATAATGTTTTCCCATAAAAACTGAATTAATCTAAACCTCCCCTTTCAAATTAAAGGGAAAATAGGTTTTAGACCCCCATCCACCACTAGATGTCTCCCTAAACCACCAGTGAACTAGGCCTTCACTCAAACTGCTGTATCGTTCCAATTTTAGTTCCAATCAACATATACAGCAGTAAAAAACAACAAAAACCCTAAAACTGGTCTGGGTGTGTTTGGACCAATGCAGAAGAGTGGTGTGGATGTGGGTAAGAACAATATTTTGTCTGTGTGTATGAAATTTGGATCCTCTTCAAAGGCCACATAGGCTTTGTTTATGTTGGTGTTTATAAACAGAATCCATATCTCCCATTTGTGTGGTATCTCCATACAAATCTCTACCAAAACATACAAAATATAGAAAAAATAATATAAAACTCCATATCTACAGTGAGGTCTGACCTTTGTGAAAAGATTTGATGCAGTAAAACAAAAGATAATAATAATTTCTATGACCTTTTTATGGCATTTATATAACAAGGGCTGTTAGTATAAAAGTATATGTTTTTGTTATAGCTCCAAAAATAATAATGCATTCAAATCAATGTTGTTATCAATTGTTGACATATTCAAGCCTCTAATAACCTCATATGGAGTGATCCACTTTGGATCTCATTTTTGGGAAATATTGCATATTTTGTTTTTTTCCTTACTAAAAAACCAGGGGTTCGCCTGACAAAAAGGGCATAAAAACATAAAAAATAACAAAAATAATAATAAACTTTATGTTTATGAATAGGTCTGAAGTAGCTGAACAGATTTCATGTGAAGAAAGTTAAAAAAAAATCTTCATATATGACATTTTTATGGCACTTTTATGAGAGGGACCCGTTTGGGTCCCTAGGGATACAAGGGTAACTTTTGTGAATAAACTGTAATAACTCCAAAAATAATAATGCATTCAAAACAATGTTGGTATCAATTGTTGACATATTTAAGCCTCTAATAACCTCATATGGAGTGATCCACTTTGGATCTCATTTTTGGGAAATATTGTATATTTTGTTTTTTCCTTACTAAAAAACCAGGGGTTCGCCTGAGAAAAAGGGCATAAAAACATTAAAAAAAAACAAAAAATAATAATAAACTTTATGTTTATGAATAGGTCAGAAGTAGCTGAACAGAGTTCATGTGAAGAAAGTAAAAAAAAATCTTCATATATGACATTTTTATGGCACTTTTATGAGAGGGACCCGTTTGGGTCCCTAGGGATACAAGGGTAACTTTTGTGAATAATCTGTTATAACTCCAAAAATAATAATGCATTCAAAACAATGTTGGTATCAATTGTTGACATATTCAAGCCTCTAATAAAATCATATGGAGTGATCCACTTCAGATCCCATTTTTGGGAAATATTGCATATTTTGTTTTTTTACACTGTAAAAAATCAGGTGTTCGCCTGACAAAAAGGGCATAAAAACATAAAAAACAACAAAAAATAATAAAAAACTTTATGTTTCTGAATAGGTCTGAAGTAGCTGAACAGAGTTCATGTGAAGAAAGTAAAAAAAAAACTTCATTTATGACATTTTTATAGCACTTTTATGAGAGGGACCCGTTTGGGTCCCTAGGGATACAAGGGTAACTTTTTGAATAACTCCAAAAATAATAATGCATTCAAAACAATGTTGGTATCAATTGTTGACATATTCAAGCCTCTAATAAAATCATATGGAGTGATCCACTTCAGATCCCATTTTTGGGAAATATTGCATATTTTGTTTTTTTACACTGTAAAAAATCAGGTGTTCGCCTGACAAAAAGGGCATAAAAACATAAAAAACAACAAAAAATAATAAAAAACTTTATGTTTCTGGATAGGTTTGAAGTAGCTGAACAGAGTTCATGTGAAGAAAGTAAAAAAAAATCTTCATTTATGACATTTTTATAGCACTTTAATGAGAGGGACCCACTTGGGTCCCTAGGGATACAAGGGTAACTTTTCGGGAGGAGGCCTCAAGGGTTAAAAAAATTAACTAATTTTCACTTGAAATAAGTAGAAAAATCTGCCAGTGAAAGGAAGTTTTTTTTGTGCTTGTAGGAAGAAAAACTTGCTCCACTATCAGATTTTTCTGCTTATTTCAAGGGAAAATATGCTTGAAAGAAGTAAAAAGTGTCTTAAAACAAGCTACTTTTAATGTAATGAGTCTATGAGACGAGACATCTTGACTAGAAATAAGACAAATATTCTTAGATTTAGAGTTTTTGCAGTGCACAACATCCTCTTTGCAAAGGCAAACGGACGGTCGGTCGGCACGTTGGTGATTCTACGGACAGTATATCGTTGACAGGATCTGGGACTGATGGAGCCTGTGTGTGTGTATGTATGTGTGTGTATGTGTGTGTGACAGGCAGTGACGGTGGGTACACAGCGTAACCTTTAGAGTGGAGCCACAGGAGCATGACGGCCAGACTCCAAGGTAACAGAGAGAGAGACAGCGCGAGGAGGGGGGGTGTGGGGGGAGGAGGAGGAGAAGGAGAAAGTCGACAGGTAGGGGAGATAGAAACTTCAACGTATCTGTGTCATCTGCTCTTCTGTCTGTTTGCTTCGCTGTGTCCCGCTGCAGAGCGTCCGTCAGGAAGCAAGAGGAGGTTACACGGAGGGGGAGAAAAAAAACCCTGAAACAGAACAGAAAGTTCAACAATTTAGAGAAAACATGCTGAGTCACTGTCGCTCTGAGGGCGAGGTGACACAAACAAGATTTTTTATTTGGTTTGTCAAACAACAACGATGAAAAACAACACTCACGTCCTCTATGAACATGCTCACAGAGTTACCGGTGACTCAGTACGTTTGCTTGACACTTGAAAAACACAAATTATGCTTTAGTCTGTCTGTAACTGGACAACTAAAGTGAATGTAAACATTTTAGTCCAACTAAGACTGGACTAAAACACCCAGATGATGCGTTTGGAAACCGATTTTCTTTTGCATGTACAATTTAATCTGACTGAAGCTGGACAATGCATGTGCGAAATTAGTCACCAGTTGATGCCAGCGTCCACTGGAAATGAACGGTTGGCGGTCGCCAGGTCGCTCCCAACAGTTTAGATGTGAACGTATACCATTACACTGGCCTCAGGTGAAGGCATGCACTGCAAAAACTCAAAATCTTTCCAAGAATATTTGTCTTATTTCTTGTCAAAATGTCTAATTTCTAGTCAAAACTAATCTCTTTTCACTTTAAATAAGACTCATCACCTAAAAATTAACTTGTTTTTAGATCATTTTCACTTTTCATTTTCAAACTAATTCTCAAATAAGTACAAAAATCAAGTTTTTTGTGCTTGTAAGAAAGAAAAACTTGCTCCACTATCAGATTTTTCTACTTATTTCAAGTGAAAATATCCTTGAAATAAGTAAAAAGCTACTTTCATGTATAACTATGTATGTATATGCATAAATATACTTATTTTAAGTATAATGAGATTTGTTTTGACTAGAAATAAGACAAATATTCTTGGTAAGATTTAGAGTTTTTGCAGTGTGGCGCCATTTCAGGAACCCTTTTGAGACGTGCTTACTGTGTGTTGACATCACGATGACGGGCAGCACAAAGTGTAGCACAGAGACTGGCCATCAGAATGAATCTCTATATCTAAAGAAACAACATGAACTGGCTCAAAATATTTGTACAATTGTAGACGGTCAGATCAGAAGATCACCATTATGGAAGCTGGGTGTGTTTTGAAGCGTGACCAGTTGTTGCATTATATGCCAGGAAACCAATAAAGATCAGCTATTCAACGCGACAGAACAAGGCCTTTTGAGACTAAAAGCAGCTGCGCAAAAAAAAGGAAAGCTTTACGATCCTCGACACAAAGCAGCAACCAACAGGGAACTTCTTGTCCAGAACATACATCAGGACGTGGCCTGGTACCGCTTGTGTGCGACTGTACGCCTCTGCAGATGTGGCCATGAACTGGGACGGCTGCGTGTTCTGCCAGGAAGTGAACTCCGAGCTTACTGTAGGCTTTCCAAGGTCACATCAATGAACAAACAAGTCATCGAACATCGGCAGCCTCAAAATCTGACCAGATCCTTTCAGTCCATCTTGCTAGTGTTGAGAATACAGCCTGTCACATGGGGCACCACATGTGCTTTTGTAAAGGCATGAATGATAATAATACGATGCCTCACACAGGAGCACCAAATGTTTCTAGTAGATCATCTAGTACAAGGCATCTCTTCTCATTTCGAGTTTGTACATTGTCCCTTAGGGTTGTCACGATACCAGAATTTCAGTAGTCGATACCAATACCTGTGAATTTCCACGATTCTCGATACTAATTCGATACCACGATTTAGAAAAAAAACAACAAAAAACAGAAACCATGTACTTTTAAATTCACTAGGCTACTTATTTTACTGTTTCAAACTGTCAAGTATTTAACATAACTGTGCTTCAACATCTTTTTGCACAGAATCTAATAGGGCTGGGGCGGTGTTTGGCCTCCCATTTCCTGTCGCACTCTGACCTGTCCTATCTGGTAAAGGCATGAAAGGCCAAAAAAAATATACTTAAAAAAAAAAGAAAAAAAAGAATTTAATAGGGCTGCCCCCAAATAGGCGACCAAGCAAAACACATTTGGAGCCCTGTCTTGTCAAAATCATGACTGAACTGTAGGCCTATATAGAAGGCTACAGGACTTTTAATTTGAAGGGCCAGATACAGGAAGTCGTGACACTCACTCGTTGCTGTCAGTTTTTGTAGTTGTTGTTTTTGATTTTGAAGAGATAAGTTGTATATTCGGTTCTTACCAGAAAAAAGCAGGTATCGAATAGTTTTTTTCGTGTTGGTATCGGTATGGTATTGGTACCGGTAGTATCGGTTCTTGTGACAGGTGTTGTAGTTTGTGATGGTCTGGATTCACAGACTGGTGCCTGAGCTGCCGTCGCCCCCCCTGAAGGAAACTCCTCAAGTCGTCAGACATCCTCCTCCGCCGTCCGTCGTCTGTGGTTTCTGCAGAGATCGTCTCTGTATCATCACAGTCTGAGCTCTGTCAGTGCTGCACAGTGTTTAGAGAAACTGAAGCATCTTTGACACCAGCTTTGTTTATCTGAACACAGACACCCCCCCCAAACCCCCTCCCCATGAGACAGTGCTGTGATTCTTCTGCTCTGTGGAGAGAAACTGTGTCCAGCCGAAAACAGCCAGAGTCCGGGAAGTTTTTGTTCAGCCATGTCTCGGTAAATAAACACAGAGACGCAGCAGCAGTCCTTCGTCTCTCGCTGTGTGTTGTGTCTCAGAACATCTGGTTGTAAAACATTCACCAGGAAGATGAAGACGGTGGTTCAGCTTTTAGCCTTTTAGCCTTTATCCTGGACACCTGACTGCACTGTAGGTGGCATCGTATGGAGGCCACCTCTAAAGGCGTCTTCATACTCCGCAGTTTGCTCTCGCTGCCAGGGCTAAGAGACAAAAATGACGTCATTTTGTTCCAGCAGCCCCAGTTTGGAAGTTCTCGCAGCTTGTCCTCGACACGTCAGGTGGATGGAACCTTTTTTTCTCGAACGGTGTCCGACAACTATTGTGAGAATTTGAAGTGGACGGGCTGTGTGTGGGTGTTAGATGAATGGTGATACGACGGACAAGGTCGTCCAAACGACTGGCCGACATCCTGAAATAGAAAAAGTGCCTCTCGTCATCCATCCCCTGCATCTGTTGCAACAGGACACTATCACCCTGCTCAACTCTGGTCACATTATAGGCACGTTTCCACTGCAGGAATCGCCCCTGAATCACCGTCTACAGGAACTTCTACAAGGCCGAAAGGAGTCCCTGCCTCAGATCAGCTCTGAAAAACTCTTGAGATTTACTGCATGCTGATTGGTCAGACTCAAAGCACGATGTGACGCCAAGAGAAAGCCCCGAAATAAGCCAGCGGTATTTTTAAAAAGCATCTACACGGCCGGAAAGTAGTAGTAGTAGTAGTAGTAGTAGTAGTAGTTTCCACCCTCTCAAAGTCCAACCCTAAATACAGGTCAAGATTAGGGCACGAAACTCACAAATCACCTGAAGTGGATTAAAATGATTACAGAAACAATTAAACCCCCCAGCTTTTTTAAGAAAGTGTCCAGGCTCCAACAACAACAGCATTAAAAAAAAAAAAAGTTGCACAATGACTGTGCAATGACAGAAACTGCTGCACGTCGCCACAAGAGTCTGGCGGGAGACATGGCCGCTGTGTGAGACGACGGTCCCTGTAAAAGTTCTCTTTACCAGGAACTCCTGCAGTGTTGTTGTTGTTGTTGTTGTTGTGGTGTTTCCCACAGAGATTCACTTAGAGCGTGTGACATGTACTGTTTAAAGAATTGCCCCAGAACCAACAATATTCTTGTTCTTGCCGCCTCAAGAAAAGAGACAAATTTCTTTCTTCTTGTGGAGTCTGAGGTTTTGAGGTAGGTCGGTTTTGATTGATGTCACATCCATTGGACTTCCCCATCCACAGGTTGGTGCATAGACAACGATAATAAAACCCCCTCACATTCTGACATATTTAGTGGAGGACGATTTACGATAACTAGTTCTCGACAAAGCGTCACATCAGCGCTGCTCGAGACATTATTATGTGTGCACAGGTTGTGTAGTAGCTGCACATGCACAACGGTGCTGAACTCTGCAGCCTCTCTGAGACCTCTCTCCAGTTTAATGCACAGACATGAGACTAATATTAATGTTCTCATTCTCCCTCTGAGTGCATTGAAAAAAGAAAACGAAGGTAAAATTTGCAGCAATGAGAGAAACCGAGAGAGAGAGAGAGAAGGACGGTTTCTGCTCTCGTGCATCAGTGTGATCCGCCCTGGTGAGGAGTTTCTCTTATTCCACCATGACTTAATTACACAGAGAGACTTAATCATTCCTCTTGTCCAGCGGCACTGATGCTAATTAGTTTCTGTGTACACACACTCGCCCTGCACACATAGCTACAAGCGAGCACACACACACATCCTTTTACATATGCAATGACATGGCGCCTATTTACACTTTGCACGCCCACACCCACGCTCACGTGCACTGACACGGCTGAGTGTCTCCCTGCAACATTTTTCTCATTAGGATCTCTGTCCCGTCAATCGAGGCTTGGTGAATAATTTATAGATATTGGAGAGAAGATAGTTGGAGAAGGGTGTGTGTCTGTGTGAGCGTGTGTGTGTGTGTGTGTGTGTGTGTGTGTGTGTGTGTGTGTGTGTGCGTCCAGCACCGGGTCCCTGGTGTGAGTTTTTTTAAGCTTCCACAAATCATGGGGGTCTTTCTGCCAATACTGTCTGCCTGTTAAGATCTCCTGTTCATTCACACTGACAGGCCACACACACACACACTCACGCACACAAGCACGCATGCACGGACACACACAGTATAATGACACAGCCCACACACACTGTGGCTGCACATGCATGTAGTCTACACACATACTCCCAGGACAAACACAAACATACATTTATTTACATTTCAATATATACATATATACATCCACACATATATATTCATCTATTTAAATCACATTTGTACGACAGAGTATTAGAGCCACATTGTCGTAAATTTACGACTTTACTCTCGTAATGTTACGACTTTTTTTCTCGTAGGAAATGTACGACTTTATTCTCATAAATTTACAACCTTATTCTCATAATGTTATGACTTTTTTCTTGCAGGAAATGTACATCTTTATTCTCGTAAATTTACGACTTTATTTTCGTAATGTTATGACTTTTTTCTCGTATGGAATGCACGACTTTATTCTCGTGAATTTATGACTTTATTCTCGTAAATTTACGACTTTATTCTCGTAATGTTATGACTTTTTTATTTCGTATAAAATGCACGACTTTATTCTCGTAAATTTACGACTTTATTCTCATAATGTTATGACTTTTTTCGCGTATGGAATGCACGACTTTATTCTCGTAAATTTACGACTTTATTCTCGTAATGTTATGACTTTTATTTCGTATAAAATGCATGACTTTATTCCCGTAAATTTATGACTATTGTCGTAAATTTGCGACTTTATTCTCGTAAATTTATGACTTTATTCTCGTAAATTTACGACTTTATTCTTGTAATGATATGACTTTTTTTCTCGTATAAAATGTACGACTTTATTCTCGTAAATTTACGACTTTATTCTTTAAGTCTGTGTTTTGTTTTGTTTTTTCTCAGTGTGGCCCTAATACTCCTTCGTACATCTGCATGTTCTCACATTAATGTTTTAGAAAAGTGTTATAAGCTGCCGTTTGTTGTTTACAGTGAAATATTTCACCGTCGTCGTGACATTTACGTGGTTAAAGTAAAACGCTGTTGTTACTCTATAAAGACAGAGGCGGTGACTTTGGGTCGGGCTGTTTATTGTTTACGTGACCTTGATGGGTGAGTGGTTCTGATGTGGCTTCAGGATTTACCAGTGACTGATCAGACAAAAAAAAAACAACACCTCTGTGTATTCAAGACTGAAAAATACCAAAACAAAACTGCAGCATTAAACTTTGACAAAGAATATGAGAAGAAGTCTGATGAACGGCGGCGTCTCTTTGGGTCAGAAGGGAAAATAAATGAGTTTGGATCAGATGCAGCCGAGGTCGGGCAGGACGGAGGGAGGTGTGTGTGTCTGTGTGTGTCTGTGTGTGTGGGTGTGCGTGCTGCTTGAGTGCAAAAGGTGTTTAGGGAGGTGACATTTATAGATGGCACTACACGTACAAGTTTGTAAACCCACGTAGTGAATGAAAAGACAACTCCCGGCCCCAGGAGGCTCAGCAGGAGAGGAAGACTATAGCACGGTAATGATCCCAAACACACAAGAAGAAGAAGAAGAAGAAGTAGGGAACATCTGTGGAGTGTTTTGAGAAGGAAGCCGAGTAGATTCATTTGTGAGGGACGGTCCAACAGCTTTCCACAGATTTGTCTCTAAACGACTCTGGAGGACCAACTGTGACTGTGATTTAAAAATTATACAAACAAACAACTGTAAACACTTTCTGCAGCTGGTTCTTAAATATCTTTAACTGTTTTTAGAGTTAATTGGCTTCATTCTTCTTCTTGGGCTTTGACTTGAAACACAAATATGATATTGATCAATCAGAATCAGAGGCACTTTGTTTATGCCCGAGGGGAAGTGATTTTGTTACAGACCTCCAGGAAAGGAATTGTAATAAACAAAGAGCCCTAAAGATACTTTGATAAAACTATCAAATGGTAACAGATGGTAACACTTTACAGTAAGGGTCCCTTAATTAACGCTAGTTAGTACATTATTAAGCATTAATTAACTGTTTACAGATATACAGTATTAACAATCATTATTATGTATTACTTAGATTAGGAAACACATTAATTAATGTAGCCTATTAGTAAGAAGTTAATTAATGCTTACTACTCAAAGTTTGTTAATAAATTAATAATAAAAGTTGAATGTAATTAATTATGATTATACATGCATTCCTCAGCATTAATTAACACATTAGTTTATATATTAATGCTTATTAAGGGACCCTTATTGTAAAATGTTGCCAAATAAACAAGTAGGAGTTAAACAGTTTAAACAGAGTCAATGCAAAAACCTATGTGTTATGATGACTGAGTGATAGAATTAGAAAATAACTTGTGGGCCTGTTTTTTAATTTTTTAAATGATTTAGGTCGAGGTGATGATGTGAATTTTGAGAAGGTTTGACTCTGAACACTTGTGAATTTCCCCAGAGATTGTATTTCACCACCACCGCCACCGCCACCACATGCAAACCATGATTAAAATTCATTAACGCGTGCTCCTACAAATGAAGTACATACACGTCTTCAAACACATTCACATACAGTAGAGATTTATATGCACATGCTACACAAGGAGAAAAACACACACACAGAGACAGACACACACACACACAGAGACAGACACACACACTGTGCCTGGACCGAGGCCTGTGACTATGACAAGCCCTGCTGTCTGCCGTGGTCCTCTCCCAGGCTTTGGAGGAGGATGGGGAGGAATGCTAAAGAAACCAGGAGAAGCCAAGCATATAGTTCCACTGTGAGGGGAGGAGGGAGGAGGAGGGAGGAGGAGGGAGGGGTGGATGCTGCTCTCCACACCACACAACTCTCTTCTTTCTCTCTCTCCTCCTTCCTTCCTTCCCTTCCTCTCAGTCTGCAGAGACCCCATGTGTGTCAGCCGAGCAGTGGAGCATCTCCTCCGTCTATTTTACCTATTTTTGTTGTTCCTCCTGCAGTCTGTCTTTTCATCCCTCCTCCTCCTCCTCCTCCTCCTCCTCCTCCTCCTCCTCCTCCTCCTCCTCCTCCTCCTCCTCCTCCTCCTCCTCCTCCTCCTCCTCACTTTGTATTTTTACTTTATCACTTTTTGGCCATGTTGTATTTTTAAGGTACACGGTGCAGAGAGGGGAAATGCATTGGCAAAGTATATTGAAATGTAAATTGAAAGCCAGGTGCAAGAACCTACAAGCAGCCTATACGCGGATCAAGCCTGACGTTTGACCTTTACCTGCTTTTGTGCCTGTGTAGGTACCAGATTTGCTCGGGTGCCAGATCGTTCTGTCAGAACCAGCTTTAAAAGTGAAACTATGCACATTACAAAACGTGATTGGTTGAAGCTCGGAAAGTTTGGAGTGAATCATGGAAACACAAATTTGAGTACTGCTGAACAATGTTTAATAAAAGATAGAAAAGTCTCTAGTGTCTTTGGGCAAGACACCTTTACCCAACTTGCCTCGTGTGCATGCTAGTGTCTTTGGGCAAGACACCGTTGGTCTGCTCCAGGGCAGATGTGGCTACACACGTAGTTTACCACCACCAGTATTAATGAATAATAGTGACTGTATGTGCTTTGGGTATCGGGTAACGGTAGAAAAGTGCTATATAAATGTAATCCATTATTATTAAAGGGATAGTTCACCCAAAATTCAAATTTCACTAATTTCAGAGTCCTCCGTTCCTTCTCTGAGTTACGGGGGGGTTCGCACAGCAGTATTTGTCCAATGGACACCAACTTTCTTCGTCCATAAGACATACCGCTCGTCTGTAATGTCCCTCTTGTATTGAAGCCCAGACATGAGAAATTGTTCCGCCGGTCAGACACAGGAAGAGCAGTGAACTGAGACACTGGGAGCTTCCACTACAAACAAGCTTAAAATATTTCATATATAATATTTCAGAACAGTTTCTCATGTCGGGGCTTTGATACAAGAGGACCATTACAGACGAGCAGTATGGAGGTATTTGGATGTTTTTTGGTGTGTCTTTATGGACCAAGAAAGTTGGTGTCCATTCACAACCATTATATGGACAAATACTGCTGCGTGGACCCCCGTAACTCAGAGAAGGAATGGAGGACTCTGAAATTTCTCACAGCTCTTAGTCGACATGAGGGTGAGTAGATAATGAGTGAAATTTGAATTTTGGGTGAACTATCCCTTTAAAATAAATGCACCAAGCTAATAAAAATGCAGTGAAACTTTTTTGATGTCTGTCACTCATGCCCAGGGACGATTCAGTGCCACACTGCTGAACACCCCCCCCTCGCCCCCCTCTACCTTCTTGATGAATATGGAATGCGGTCATTACGGTGGCACCTGGAGAGCCAAGTATTTTCTGGGGCGGTCCTCGGTCTAGACGACATCACAGTTTTTACGTCAAACTCAAAGCTCAAATCCTGCAGCTTGAACCTTGAACACATCAACATGTTCACCTGCTGCCTCGGATCCCACGCAATTAACAGGTGGCGTGACGACGTGCTACTCACTCTACGTGTGCTTATACATACAGTTTATTGCCCACCACACCCTTTATTAGAATAAGATGCTGACGTCCCGTGTGTCTCATCCTCCTCCTCCTCCTCCTTCTCTGACATGAACTAAAAAGCTGTGATCCAACATGGACATCGATTTGTTTGTTATTGTTTCAAAGTCATAACTGCACTAAATTATAAAATAGAGAATCAGCTCTCGTCAATGTGTGTGTCTGCGTGTGTGCGTGTGTGTGTCGATTTGTTTCCTATTAAACTTCTCCACAGCAGGTGTCGGCTGCAGAAGGAGGCTCGGGGGCGGAGACATGGAGGAGGAAGAAGGCAATTACTGTTGTGGAGCGTTTTGTTTTGTTTGTGGAAGCAGCATTGTGTGGCCCCGCTGCTAATGAGGCCCCGCGAGCTCGTTAATAATGAATTGGGAAAAAGGTGACTCAGGGACCGCGTGTGTGTGTAGTGTGATGTCTTGTGTGTGTGTGTGTGTGTGTGTGTGTGTGTGTGTGGTGGTGGAGGTGGTTAGTGGGGTCATCTCACCAGAGAGTGTTGACATTCTCTCTGATAGGCCCCCAGGCTGAATATGGTATCACAGCACTGTTTGATATTGATCTGGCCACACACGCGCACGCGCGCACGCACACACACACACACACACACACACACACACACACACAACTCAACTCAGCCTTGTAGCTTTTGTTTCCGTTTCCATCTCTGCTCCGATTTTTTTTTTTTTATTATCGACTTTTTGAAAATGTCCTTTTTTACAGAACAATGTGTTGTGAATATTTTCTCCGTCTGCTCCGGTCTCCGCTGTCGACGACGGTTTGACCTCTGAATTGTGTTTATTAGACCAGCGGTCGGGACCCAAAAGTGGATGGGTCGCGGACAGCTGGTAAAAAAAAAAAAGTAAATATTTAATGCACGTGTGATGTTGCATGTCTTTTATTTTGAAATACAACTTATTTTGAAAGGTACACGACACTTGCACACATGCAGTTGTAACGGTCCTCCTCAGTTTCTTGCTCTGAATGCAAAGATATCAGTTTCTTATTAATGAGGCCTGAATGCAGTGAAAATACCTTGTTTTGTTTTGTGGGTCTTTATTTTGTGCAATTTGTTATTTATTCACTTTTCACTCTGAATGCAGAGATGCATTGGAAGTCAGATATATCATTTTGCAGTTTGATATATTTTTATTCACTTACATGCAGTTGTCATGGTCCTCCTCAGTTTCATTCCTGTGCTCTGAAATGCACTTTGCTCGTAGGCCTAAAAAAAAAAAAAAAGTTGGCATATCCCTTTAAATCTTGGTTTGAATTCGTATAGTTGCACAAGTACACACACACATACACACACACGCACCAGTTAACATAAATTTGTGGGTCCCAGAGTGAGACTAGTTGAGACCGACCGACCGACCTCCATCAAAATGTGCTTCATGGGTTTTTTTTGTGGCTTTTCCTCCTCAGGTTGTGACGATGCGGTGAAACACAGCTGACCTGTGACCTCCTGATTCCTGATTGGTCGGTGCAGAGGCTTCATCAGACACAGTGGAGCAGGTTGAGTTAAGTTTTTAAATATCATCGTCTATAAGTCACTGAACAGCCTGAGTCTGTAAATGCATTTCATAAATATTAATTAATAAGTGTATTGATCTCCAGCTCAGTGGTTAAAACCAAATTGACTTTAGAGTAAAGTGAAGTTCAGCCACACAGAAATGTAATAGCCTAACCCATTTATACATATATGCCCCTATATCAAGGGTGATGGTGCACTATAATTCACATATATACATCCTCTGGATAAGAAATAATAATTTATCTAATTTGTACCTGTATAGAGTATACAGTAACTAGGTACATAATAACTAGGTACATATACATACTGTATACCTACATACATATACATAAATATATATATTATATATACATTACTATATGATTTTAACATGTCTATAATATAAGCATAAATATTAATACACAAACTGTTATGAACCAGAGATATGAGACGTGTTCCTAATTCTAACAAGGTTTCACATAATATTTATGTGCTTTTATTTTTATATATAGAAATTCAACATAGTATGTACCTAAATCACATTTACATACAGATGAAGATGAACAGATGAACTCTACTCTCACTAATCCTGCTCTCACTTATTATGATGGGGTTTTTCTTTCTCCTTCATTTTTTAATGCTTCGTTCTCTCCATTAAACACATTGAAAAACCTGATGTTTATGATAATGAAGCTAAAACTTTCTGTTAAACTATTTCACATGGAAACAGATTTAATTTTATTTTTTTCCTCCGTAGTTTAGTTTTATCTGTCGACTCTGGGATTTTAGGCCCAAAGTGATAATATGACACTCACCTGTGCCGTGTATTGAATCAAACAGTCACCTCTCTGCTCTGTCTGTGTGAGTCTGTGTGTGTGTGTCTCAGTGTGTGTATGTGTGTGTTTTAGTGCTGGGGGTTTGGAGGCCAGAGAGAGAGAGAGAATTATTACCTCCCTCACTTTGGTGTCCAAACGAAGCCCCTTAGATTCCTGCAGACTAACACCTCCCTGAGGAGCCGGGATCAGACAGTCTGCAGGAGGAATGAATCAGTGTGTGTCCATGTCCATATCCGCGTGTGTGTGTGTGTGTGTGTGTGTGTTGGAGGGTTTAGTTTAGCATGGACCAAAGGACCGTGCACCACTGACAGCTTCTCCTCCATTACGTTTTTCTTTTTTTTTTCTTTTTCTCTCCTCGACACTCTTTGCTCCCCGGCTCCTCTTTGTCGCTCTCCGTCTTCATTGTGAAATTCAAAGCTCATCCTTCATCCTTCCATTTCTCTCTTTTTCTTTTTAAGTCTCCTACAGTACCGTTATACCGCCCGACTGTTAATAGCCTCTGTCAACACCACCGGTCTTTTCTCTGACTGTCTGTCCGTCTGTCTGCCTGCCCCCCCCCCCTCCTCCTCCTCCTCCTTCCTTTACCTTTTAAAAGGCAAAAAATACTTTCAGCATCCTGCTTTTGTCTCTGTAGCTGTCTGTTTTTGACACTTTTCCCCCGGTAGCTTCATAAACCCTTTCTCCTCTCTTGTCTCTCTTCCTCTCACCTCCGCAGAGACGGTGACCAAAATATACAGTCTTATTCAAAAAAAAAATCACACTTGTATGCTTCCCTGCAGCCATTTAGCTTTTTTCTCTCTTTCTCTCTCTCTTTCTCTTTCGTCTCGTCTCGTCTCGTCTCGTGTCTCCTTTCATTTCTCTCCCTTTTCTTTTACTCATTTGTATCCGGGCACTGAGAGCACAGACGTGAGCTGAATTCTCCTCCTAACACATTAATTTATTTGTCTGTTTCTATAATCATCATCTTCTTCTTCTTCTTCTTCTTCTTCTTCTTCTTCGTCTTCACCGTGATACATCTCCATCTTCCATCGATCACACTGATGGACAGACAAACACTCTTGGCACATGGACGTCAAAATTTATTTAGAGACCATTGGTGGAGTATATGCATCAAAAAATAAAACAAATGTAGTGGTATTTAAAGGGATAGTTCAACATTTTGGCAATTTGGCCCGTTGCCATAATCCCTATAGTCATAGCAGTAGGTTCGTTACCTTTAATTGTCGGTGCAAGCTATTTTTAGAACAGCGGAGCAGAGCCGTGAATTGCGTTGTGGAGTTGCTGGATTGTGTATTTGATGAGTTTGATGAGGGAAACCAAGAAATCCCATGAGCCTCCGTAGCGTAGCTCTGAGCAGCTCACGGCTCTGCTCTGCCGTTCTAAAAATAGCTTGCACCGACAATTAAAGGTAATGAACCTACTGCTATGACTATAGGGATTATGGCAATGGGCCAATTTGCTAAAATGTTGAACTATCCCTTTAAGTGCATTAAAAATAAAACACTGTATATGTTTTTTTTTTTTAATCATAAATGAACCCTATTAGAAATTGGAACAGTTATATATGTAACTATAGTATATACTGTAACAGATCTTTCTGGCCCATATACAGTAAACATGTATGTTTATGTTTATCCGTCCATCCAAACCCTTGTTAATATGAGTTTATATTTATAAAACATCATGTTTAAACTGAATGAGAAATGAAAAAACAGACACATAAAGAACTATTACTTTAATAAACCTGCTTATAATGTAGATTAAATATATATCGTTGACATTTATGGATGCATCGTGCAGCCTGCAAAAAAAAAAACTCATCTCATGGACATTTTACTGTGGGTAGTTCATGCATGTTATCTTCACATGCGATAGTAATATATCTCCTTATGTGTGACATATATGGCGACATAACTCTGGATACAGCAGTGTGTGTGTGTGTGTGTGTGTGTGTCATTGATTCCATCTCTGTGTGTCTCCATGACTGCGACACTCTGCTGTCACCAAATCAGACGAGGTGGCGTCTTGTCGAGCAACTTTTGCATGTAGTGACCCTGGAGGTTTCTCTCTCTTGCTCTGTGTTTCTCTGTGTCGCTCGTCCTCCCACCAGCCCGTCCTGCCTTTTGGAGGGGGGAGGGGCGGGGGGGGGGGGGGCAGAGGAGGAGGAGGAGGAGAGCCCAGTGGACCACAGCAGACCTTGTCTATTTCTGTCATACTCTCGCTCCTGTCTAGCCCCACCCTCAACCCCCCCGGTGCCAAAGACTGACCCTCCTCAGTCAGCTCTCATCAGCCGGATTGACAGCTGTCAATCAAATGTCTGGGGCTGCAGTGTGACAGGAGGAGGGGGGAGGGGGGGGTTGATGGACAGACGCTATGTTTGTATGAGTGTGTGTGTTTTATTAATAATATGCTCAGAAGTTGTTTATAACTCGACAAATGTTACTTTGTCAGCGACTTCAGCTTCAGTGCTTTAAAGCCGCAGTTTGTAACTTATTTGGCTTTTTATCAGCAAAAATCAAATATTTCTTTCATAAATACGTATTTCACTGAAGTGGAATCACACCCGCATACAAATGAAAGCTTTCTCGTACCTTATGAGTTGTTACAAGTCGTTACAAATCATTACAAAGACACCACCATTGACTCCTGTGGTAAGGGTTTTGCGCCCCTAGTGGCAGGATATGGGTATTGCAAAAGCGCCCAGAAAACCCATTCACTCCCATGTATGTGTGTTGCCCACTTGCTTGTAAATTGATGAAAACGGCCGCATTTTTGTTTTTAGGTGTCTTGGTCATATCAAATTATACTTATACTTATAATTAATTAATTAATTACAAAATGTAGATTGAAACATTGATGTAGACAACTATTTTGGGTGATCTATAAATGTCCTTAAATTGTTGAAAATACCACACTTGCTCATTCACCAACAATGCAGAGTTGTATTAACTGGGTGATCTATAAATGCGCCTTGAACTTGCGTGTGTAAACACTTTTCCAGTGCTCTATTCACCAATAATGCAGAGTTGCATCGCCATTCACGGAAACTGAGCAGAGCTGTCGGCTCATGGAGAAAGTTTTCCAGGTAGCGCCTGTTAAAACTGTCACCACTGTGTAGTGTGAGGAAGGACGGAGTGGTGTTGCATTCAGGTGCAGTCAGACAGACGGCCGTCGGCAAACCAACCGGATGTCATTTTACTCCACGACAGAAACGTGGGTCAGGTAAACAATACGACATCACCATGACAACATATTGTCACGCCTGTATTGTTTAGCCTCGTGCTGACGGACCACTTGTTTACATAGACGATTGTTTATGCTGTTACTGTTGTCTGTCTGACTTCACGTGAATGCAACATCAAGAATACGTCCCAATGTGCAGCCGCACCGCCAGATGGGGGTAAATCCTACCTATTGTACCTTTAAAAGTTTTGTTACAATAAACAAGAAAACAACCCGTAGGTCAATTGTGGAAGAGGATTATTACAACAACACATTTATTTTTATTATAAGATTTATTGTTCCACAGTTTTCCATAATCACACGAATCCATCTTTATCATTGCAACCATGACGTCGAACCTATAACAACACAATAGTTTGCATGGATAAAAAAAGACTCTAACCATAAGTTTAGTAAGTTCTGCTGCATATTTTGTCACCGTAACCATGACAACGGTGGTCCAGCAACACCTACCTACTGTACAGCAGCAGCAGCAGCAGATGCTCGTGTGGGTCGTTATCAGACCGGGAGGAGGGACGGACGACATGCGGCTGCTCAGGTTGGACGACCTGTTGAAATATTCATTGTGTTTTATTACTTACACATGCACAAAAAAAACACCCAGCTGACTTATCTGACTGAAATACTAATGAGTGAACTATCATTAAAAGCCGGTCAGCAGAGATTCAGCCGCAACAGCTCTGTTCATTTAAAAAAAAACACGCCTCCTGTGTTGTGTTATTGAGTAAAGCAAACATCACCCGACGCTCCGACGCTTTGTAGCCGGTGGCAAAAAAAAAACGGAGCAAGAGCAGCGAGGAAGGATTTCTCAGCTTGCCTCCTCTTTGTTGTGTGGGTGAGCAGAAACATCACAATCCATTGTTTATCTGCATTATTCTCCGCTGCCACCAGAACCACTAATAACAGAGCCGTCGGATCAAACTCTTTCTATTTATGGCCGGCGCAGGTTGGAGCTATAGTGGCTGAACTGAACCGCCTGAACCCGTCCTGTAAAGACAGAGGAAATACAAACAGCATCCTTATTACAGTATTTATGGAGACTAACAGGAGCTGGGAAATAACTGTAGTTTGGATTTTTGATTGGATATTTAAATGCATTGACATCAAATGTGTGTTATTTCATTCGCGTCTGTGAAACCGAAAGTGTAAATTACACCAATGTAAAAAGAAATTTGAAAAATGGACCGATTAACAAGTGTGGGTAGCGTAGATTCATCCACATTAACGTGAGCAACAAAAAAGGAACAACAAAAAAAAGTGGTCGAATAACTTTTCTGACACAAATATTAATGTAACAATGTTGTAAAATACTCATGCTCTTCTTCCACTTATCTGGGCGGGGTCGCAGGGGCAGCAATCTGAGCAGGGAAGCTCAGACTTCCCTCTCCCTGGACGCTATAGATTAGTGGAACTGATCGGTTTAATCAGCGCTGTGTTAAAGGAGACATGTTATACCTCCTTTCCACAAATTAAAATAGTTCCCAGGTGTCTTAAAGACACATCTGGGACATGCCTTAGTCAAAGGATCAAACATCACAGCTCTTTTCATCCTCTCAAAACAGCCCTGTTCAGAACGGCTGGTTTCAGTGCCTGTCCCTTTAAATGCAATTATACAACAAGTAGTTCCGACACAGCAATCTGATTGGTCAATAAGACATTTGCTCAAAATCAGCATTACAGCATGACTCATCACTACAAATATTACTCCGCCATGTCATGTTGTTTATACATCGTCTGATATATGAGTCATGACGGATATTTAACTGTAACCCTGCAGCTTTAAAGGGATAGTTCACCCAAAATTCAAATTTCACTCATTATCTACTCACCCTCATGTCGACTAAAAGCTGTGAGAATTTTCCTCCGTGCCTTCTCTGAGTTACGGGGCGTCCACGCAGCAGTATTTGTCCATATAATGGTTGTGAATGGACACCACTTTTCAATACACATCCAAATACCTCCATACTGCTCATCTGTAATGTCCCTCTTGTATTGAAGCCCCGACATGAGAAATTGTTGCAATATGTTTTTTATTATTTATTGTTTGTAGCAGAAGCTCCCAGTGTATCAGACAGTTCACTGCTCTTCTGAACAATTTCTCATGTCGGGGCTTCAATACAAGAGGGACATTACAGACGAGCAGCATGGAGGTATTTCAGAGAAGCCACTGAGGACTCTGAAAATTCTCCCAGCCCTGAGTGAAATTTGAATTTTGGGTGAACTATCCCTTTAACATGATGAGCGTTAAATCACATGGTTCTTCCTAATCAGTATTTCAACACCCACTCTTTTGCAGACGAACGTGACTGCGAGTCTGGAGCTCCACCTCGGTCCAGACTCTGACTCATTCTGTCCAAATGTGACGTCTTAATGTCGGCCTTGTTTTAAATGCAGAAAAAGTCCCACCAACATTCATCTCCACCACCTCCGACAGACAGAAAGACAGACAGACGGCCGCTCCGATTATCTCCCCATTAAATCTTTAAATAGTGCCCACCACATCACATCCAGCTGAGTCATGCAAATAAGTAGGAAGTTGTTCTTAGAGCAGACGTTTGTCGTTTCAGACACAAATTCATGATTTATCTCACAAAGAGTGAATCCATCTGTCGTTAACGTGACGTAACTACAACTACTGACAGTCAACTTTAATGTCTGTGCTTTCTGGTCCAACTGCCTCGTCATTAGGCTACTGCAGCTGATAAACTCTGGTAGTTACACAAACACTTTACTTTTAACACTTTTACTTTATTATCTGAAGTTTTATTTTAACAGTTTTTTTTACTCTGGTGTCTCTTGAAGACGATTCAATCTCAATGAGACGACCTGATTATATTATTATAATTATATTATTTATTTCTTTATTTGTTTTAAGATAATGTTGATTCATTGCAACGTGAGCAGTATATCAATGTTGTAAAGGTGAAACGTAATCACTGACTGTTTGGTTTAGTTTAATCTGTCTACAATTCAAACTCTAATCTTTCAAGTATAAATATTCAACGTACATTTTTAACATCATTACATCATTAATAACAATAATGAAAGTGAAATAAATCCAGCTGAGTCAAAAGTTTAATATAGTTAACCATAAAGTTATTCTTAATGCTTTTTACTGACACTTGATATCCTCATAACCTGTAGCTGTGGAAGAGTTCCCAGTTTGAGTCCATGGATCATGGGATAAATGGGATAAATGATATTAGCTGCTGTTAAAAAATAATGATATTTCTCTGTTTCCTCCAAACCAAACATTTGTATTGACTCAACAAATCAGCAGCAGAATAAACAATTCATCATTATACAGCGTGTGATTAAAATCCTATTATCTGAAGGCGGCAGAATTAAGACTGTGATTTATATGACTGCTAATTAACATATCAATAAGCCTTATAGGAAATGTCTCATTAATTAGTCGTGCCTTAATTGGCCCTGAATGCCATTAGTGCGCTGCTGCTGCCGCGTGTGTGTGTTAACCATGTGTTCATTAATAGTGTTACTGCACGACCCAGATCTGCATGGACACAAGCTAAGATTAGTTTAACTGTTGCTGCCACTTCAGCCGTGTGTGTGTGTGTTTTGTGTGTCTGAGAGTGATATGACACCCATGCCCATGCTGATGCACCGGCTGGTTCAGCTTTGATCAATGGTGCCTGGCATTGGGAGGAGGGAGGTGAGGGAGGTGGTGTGTGTGTATGTGTGCATGGGGAGGGGGGGGGTCGGGTATGGAGTGAAATTACTGCCAAAACTCCACAAACCCACAAAGCATGTTTTACTCACGCCCAACGATTCACAAATAAACTGTGTTTTTTGCAAGTACAAAACATAAATCACAAACTAGTGCATTTTGTTTCACAAATAAGAAATGTTCCTAGCAAATAAATACACCATGCTTCAGAAACAAAATTCTACAACTACAAATACAATTTTACAACTACAATTACAATTTTACAACTACAAATTCTACAACTACAAACACAATTCTACAATTACAAATACAATTCTAGTTTAGTTTTTTTGTTTAGTTTATTCATTTATTTCATTCAATTGTTAAACATAAAATTCTATAACTAGGAGTTTCAAATAAAACAGTCTCTAATAAATACAATTCTTGTTAACTCCATTTCTCAATAACTCTATCATTATCTTGTTAATTAAAATGCTTCTACAACTACAAATACAATTCTAGTTTAGTTTTTTTTTTTTTTAGTTTATTCATTTATTTCATTCAATTGTTAAACATAAAAACATTTTTTTTTTAAATAAAACTCAAAAACAAGCAATGACAATTAGGTACAACTCTTGAATGAAAGGGGGCAGAAAGAAGCGAACTTATATTGTCTACCCCTTATTACAAATAATTAATTCACAAATACAATTCTACAACTACAAATACAATTCTATAACTACAAATACAATTCTACAACTACAAATCCTACAACTACAGATACAAATACAATTCTACAACTGCAAATACAATTCTATAACTACAAATACAATTCTATAACTACAACTACAAATACATACAACTACAAATCCTACAACTACAGATACAATTCTACAACTAAAACCATATTACTGCCAAAAGTCACAGTGACAGTTCCGTAGTTGTAGAATTGTGTTTTTAGTTGTAGAATTGTATTTGTAGTTGTAGAATTGTGTTTTTCTACTTGAAGGTCTTTTTTGTTTTGTTTTTTACTTGTTCATGAAGCATGGCGTATTTATTTGCTAGGTATATTTCTTATTTGTGAAACAAAATGCACTAGCTTGTGAATTACGTTTTGTATTTGCAAAAAAAAAAAACACAGACGTTTGTTTGTGAATCGTTGGTTTGTGGAGTTTTGGCAGTAATTTCACACTATAGGGGGGTCTGAACCCCACCCCACCTCCCTTTCACCCCCCACCCCACCTCCCTTTCACCCCCCACCCCACCCTCCTGGTGCTGATGAAGACGAATGAGCTAACAAGACATGACGGAATTGCTTTTGCGAGGGGGTGGAGGAGGAAGGGGGGGAGGGGGGCTGAACGGTGTATGGTGATATTGTGTAGAGGGTGGCTAAAGCGGGGAAGGGGGGGGTTGATTTATTGTTCAGCAGCAGATAGCCACCACCACCGTTTTACCACCAAGACCCTTCGGTCTTTAATTACAGCCCCCGGCCCCCTCCATTCTCTCATCCATGTCCTGATTAGAAGAGTCATGCCACACATCATACATCTACGCTGACAGAGGACAACAGTATATACATGAGACAGCACGGCCTGTCAGAGCCATGTTGATTCTGCATCCCATTACCACTTTATAGTGAGGAAAACCGGAGAGAAATACAGAAACGAGGGAGAGAGAGAGGGAGAGAGTAATGAAGCCAGGGAAGTGAAGGTCAAAGGAGGAGCGAGGGGGGAAAAAAATAAAAACACAAGGTTTGGATGAAATGGAGGAGAGGAGGAAAACGGGCCGATTAAGATATGTACATAATGGGAAAGAGAGATAGGGGGATGACAAATGGAGGAAGAGAGCAGTCCTCAGAGAGAGGAGGAGGGGTAAAGACATGTTAAATGGTATAGGAGGAGGAGGCCTGGGGAGGAGGGGGGGGCACACTAGTCCAATCTGATGAATTCATATAAGATATAAAAGGGAGGAGAAACAAAACAATAAAAAATATAGAAAAAGATGAAAATATGAGAGAATAAATCAACCGAATACACACAAACACACACTTATATACACAAAATACACACTCTGTCCAATCACTGACCAGCCTGTTTGCTCCAAAACAAATATAAATAATCTAAAAGGACCAACACCTTTGCACCGATAAGTGGACAAATAGTCGTGCAGGTCGACATTAGTGATTCTCTGCAGTGTGAGAAAGATGAGGGAGGGAGGGAGGGAGGAAGGGAGACGGACATACACACACACACACACACACACACAATTTATCACTGCATTGCCATTCGCTCTCTGAAATATCAGCCTATTAAAACATTCATTGAGCTGATTAAACTGCAATAAAATCTAACAAAATTTGCACCGACACTTTCAGTGCATGATTTATTAGGCCCGGGCTCGTGCATGTGCGTCTGCAACACGAACAGGAGGAGGAGGAGGAGGAGGAGGAGGAGGAGGAGGAAGAGGAGGAGAAAGACCAGATGCTGCTGCCACCTGTTGGTCAACAGTGTTTTAAAGCACACACACACAGAAACCAAGAGAGGAGTTTACGTATATATATACACTTTTAGAAATCCTTTAGTGGTTTAATGTCAATGATGCAGCAAATGTCAGATCAGTATAATAAGATAAGATTTTATTCACATATACACAATTACAGGCTACATAATTCAATGCACAGTGAAATGTGTTATTATGTTTCCTTCCAGAAAGAATCAAATAAAAAGACACAGTGTAAGATATAAGTGCTTTTGCCTTTATTTGTCCCCAATGGGGCAATTTGTTTTGCAACAGCAGGAGAACACAAAACAAAAGTAGACAAATACACATAAGTTACATGGCAGACCTAATAAATAAAAATCACTCAATTTAAAGTGATCGTTCAAGTTAAAAAGGTTCTTTCACCCTGTTCCTCCTGGAAAAACAGCAGAAGGTACAAAGGAGTCATGGAGTCAGCTTTCTTAATCAGATGTTTGTTGTAAAGATCCTGTAAAATTTCTTGTGCAGACCCAGTGATTCTGCAAACACTATCAACCTTGTTAAGTAAATTTCTCTCTTTATCCTTCAGGGATTGAAACCAACAGACAAAAGAATTACAGACTCAATAAAAGAATGATAAAATATTAGATACATAAAATATAAAAAATAGCACATATAGTGTTGCATAAATATAAAGTACTATGGTATTTTGCATAATGTGAAAGTGTACTGATATGTTGAGAGTCCAAAAGTTATGTATTCACATTGGAAAGAAATAAAACACTTAATATAATCACTTAATCCAACAACTCCAAAACACTGTGGTGGACAAGTTGTGACCTGGGTGAATGGGTGAATATTATTCACCCATGTGCATGAGCAGTTTTACATGAATTTCCCTCTAAAACAACTCTGTGTGGTAACGTTGTGTTATTATCTCATAGCGTGGTGAATGTGCAGGTCACAACTTGTGCACCAGAGCGTTGTGGAGTTGTTGGATTGTGTATTTGATGAGTTTGATGAGGGAAACCAAGAAATCCCATGAGCCTCCGTAGTGTAGCTCTGAGCAGCTCACGGCTCTGCTCCACCGTTCTAAAAATAGCTTGCACCGACAATTACGAACCTACTGCTGTGACTATAGGGATTATGGCAATGCCGGACCAATTTGCCAAAATGTTGAACTATCCCTTTAAAAGACAAACAGGCAGAAACATCCTGTGTGATCCGCACCACGTTCCTAAATGTCAGAGCAGTTCATGCAAATGGAAAATTACATCAACTGGCATGAACACAATTTTTGCAGTCACTTAGAAATGTGTCAGTACACGAGGCCGCGTGTTATTACCCGACGATCACATCCTCCTCCTTTCATTTACACAGCGAAGTTCCAATCACCGACTCTATATCTGAGATAATTGCAGAGGGTGATGGGTGGGTGGGGGGCTGGAGGAGGTGGGGTGTGGGGGGCGGTCAGACTGTAACAATATCCAGTCCACATTTCACTGCATTAGCTGCGGTGGAAGTGTTTTGTGTTGAACTGGTGTCGTATTGATCCATATGGTTTATTACAGGCTGTGTGAGTGTTAGCAGACAGGAGGGGGGGGATTACCTGGAAATGGTGCTATTGATCGGGCAGTGGGGTGGAGGGGGGTTGTGTGTGTGTGTGTGTGTGTGTGTGGTGTTTCCCTCAGGAGAGAGAGCTGCTGCCCGTCGCTCAGCCCACCGTGGACACACACAGTGGTGGAAGGAATCTGTACACACACAGTGCACACACCTGTGACTTGTGTGTGTGTCCACTTTAGAGGTCGTTTGAGGAGGAGCTGTGGAGTCACGACCTTCACACATCACATGAGCGGATGAATGAAGGTTTCGCCTACAATCATGCACTGTGAGTGACGACCAGCGCATGAGTGTGTCACATTGTCAGGCTGCACGTGTGTCACTATTACAACTATCTCAGTCTGTCGTGGCATGCAGTCTGGTGTCATGGCCGTGCTGCAGACACACGCTGCAGGTCTGCGGAGCCGGGCCAGGACAGAGTTTCAAAACCTGTCCCCATTTGATCCCACAGCTCAGCTCCACTGTCCCACACTGCTCAATATATCAATTATAATCAATATAAAACCAATCAATCCTCCTCCTGATTAATGCAGCTATTATGTGATGTAGGCCCACTATATGTTCACCATTTGTTTTGTATTTGTCTAAATGTAATCTGACATATTTAGCCTAATTGTTTTTTGTTTTTTTTGTATATTCATGAATATGTGGAGTTGCATTTCAAATAAACTAATAATAATAATCTGTATTTGGTCAAGGAGTTTAGTCAAGTGTAATAATAAGTTGCCTCATGGTTATAAAAATAAATCATAATTTGGTGAAACTCATGTTTTCACTTCATGTTTATGTTTAGGTCATTGTAATATATACACATATGTCCCTGTTGTATAATATACATTGTAAAATGGATAGTAAATAATCTATAAGATGAGCTTTTTCCAAGCTGCAACCATATATTTAATGTATATATGTATGTTTATTAAAATCAACACACATTTAACAGTTCCTTATGGGTCTATTATGTTTTTTTTTTTATTAATTTCTCATGACTATTTATAATAGCAGCTCATATTAACAGGGTTTAGATGAAAATATATCAATGTGACATACAGTGTATATGATATTAACATATACGTATGGGTCAACTGTTCCAATTTCTTTGCTGCAGAACGGAGAAATATAGAGGATCTCTTTTACCTTCAGCCATCAGTGCTTTTTAATTATTCTGCATATGGTGATGAGCTGAGAGACAAATTAATTTACCCTGGGGTTAATAAAGTAATTTGTATTCGTATTTGTATATATATATATACAGTATATTCCATATATGTCTTTTTATATATGGAAACCCAACATATTACATTTGTGTATAGGAGCAGCTAAGATAGTTTAATTGTATGTTTGATTTGCATTTTTTTCATTCATGCATTATTCTCTGGGTCCTGTTTAGTCACTACTGCATCATTTTCAAATGTAAATCCTTTCCTTCCTTTTTGCAAATCTGAATCCTTCCTTTTGTCTTTGCACAAAAGCATGATGTTGTGGTGACTGTGTGCTGCAGAGCACTGTGACCACAGCCTCTGTTGTATCTCATTACCCACCATGTATTAGCAACGAAGGTCAATCCTCCACAATGAAGGAGTGATATCAAAGCTATTAATACAGATGAGATGTAGGATAGTTTCCTACTGTAAGACAGAGGAGCGCGAGGATGTGGTACCCGCCGCCGTCCGTCCTCTGGGTCCAGTGTTTCCTGTCTGTGGCTCTGCTGCTGCTGCTGCTGCTGCTGCTGCTGCTCCGGCTCTGGAGGAGCTGGAGGAAAGGTCAAGGTACCTACACGCTTTGGATATTTGTGTGTTTGTGTGTTTGTGATGGGCTCATTCTCTGTCTCTGTTTCCAGCCGGTGCACTTTCACTTTTCAAAACGTTAAATGTTAATCAACCGGTCCACATGTTGGATTTTCCTGACCTGAGCTTCTGCAAAAACTTTTGACAACTAATATATATATTTATTTAAACTGTCATACAGGCTAGATAATAAACACACAAGCTGTGACATGTTGAGTTGTAGCCATGACTGTGCAGTTTCACAGTAATGGCGGTGAGGAGGGGGCAGGAGGGGAGGGGGTCTCTGTGTGTTTTATAGATAGCAGGTCTATGGCTACATTCAGACGGCCCGGATCTATTTAAAGACAAGTCCACAAACCTCCGGCTCGCTGCTCTGTCCCCCTTTCAGCCTCCACTACCAATCAATACACCAATACTGATCAATGTTGATTTGATACCAGACGTTTTATTAGTTTCACACATATTTTACAACTTAATATGCAGAGAGGATACAAGTGTGTGTGTCTGCAACGTTGGTACTTAAATTAAATCAGCTTTGTTGGCAATGATTGAACAAAGAGTTTAATATTCACAAACCCCTCCAGACACACACACACACACACACACACACACTCAGGATTATAACCACATCTAGGTGTACTACTCTGTTGTATCTAATTACACATCTGATTCTTCATTCCAGACATGAATAGCAGACTAACATGATATAGGAGACAATTAGAAAGTGGAAATAATTTAAAGGTTGTGTTGTGTGGTTTGAGTTTTGCCCACACGGAAATGTACTGTATAAATCATAAAAAGATGGAACAATCTGAATTACATGATTGAAGGGCATCAATTAATACTCCTCAGTGCAGATCATACCACCAAATTAAACTTCAATCTTTGCTAAACTGTAGATATTGATTTGCTGCATGCAGAGGACAACGGATAGAGGATTTGTGTAAACCGCATGTGAGTGTTGTTTTCCTCGGTCAGCAGCCAGTCAGCCGCAGCTCACATTTAGAGACTAGATAAGGCCGGAGGGAGTGAACTGACCTCCCGTGGACAGATAGACAGCGCTGTAAATACTTTTAACAGACTAACTGGATATGGAGGAAATAATGCTTGAGCGATTTGTCTTGTGTAGAGAAGTCTCTCCTGTGAGTGGAGTGTACTGTGATTCAACAGTACAGTAACACACAGAGCAGCTGGATCACAGTCTGGTTAATGAAGTGTTGTTGTTCTTCCTCCTCAGGAGGTGACGACATCTCAGTATCTCAATGTGACAGCAGGAAGTCCTTGAGCGCCGACCCAGCAGAGGCTGCAGGTGAGACGGTCTGATGAGACACTTTTAACAAACCCTACAAACCTACAATTGTACAAGTACAACCTTACGACTCTACAACTTTGCAACCATACGATTCTGCAACGTCACAACCCTACAACCTTATTACTCTACAACCCTACAACTCTACAACCTCACGATGATGATTCAACAGTTCAGTAACACACAGAGCAGCTGGATCACAGTCTCATTAACGAAGTGTCGTTCTTCCTCCTCAGGAGGTGACGACATCTCAGTATCTCAATGTGACAGCAGGAAGTCCTTGAGCACCGACCCAGCAGAGGCTGCAGGTGAGACGGTCTGATGAGACACTTATAACTCCTTCAACTCCTAACCCTACAAACCTACAATTGTACAATTGCAACCATACGATTCTACAACTCCACAACCCTACAACCTTAAAACTCTACAACCCTGCAACGTTGCAACCCAATAACCCTACAACCCTGCAACGTTGCAACCCTACAACTCTACAACCCTCACAACCATACAATTCTACAACTCTACAACCCTACAACCCAATAACCCTACAACCTTATTACTCTACAACCTTACAACTCTACAACGTCACGATGATGATTCAACAGTACAGTACAGAGCAGCTGGATCACAGTCTGGTTAATGAAGTGTCGTTCTTCCTCCTCAGGAGGTGACGACATCTCAGTATCTCAATGTGACAGCAGGAAGTCTTTGAGCGCCGAACTAGCAGAGGCTGCAGGTGAGACTCGTTGCTGAGGAACCTTCAACACACCTTTGACTGTTTAACCCCTTTAACTCCTAACTCTACAACCTTACAACTGTACGACTCTACAACCTCTACAACCTTACGAGCCACAGAGCAGCTGGATCACAGTCTGGTTAATGAAGTGTCGTTGTTCTCCCTCCTCAGGAGGAGACAACATCTCAGTATCTCAATGTGACAGCAGGACATTCTCGAGCGCCGACCCAGCAGAGGCTGCAGGTGAGACGGTCTGATGAGACACCTTTAACTCCTTCCAGTCCTAACCGTACAAACTTACAACCATACAGCCTTACAACCGTACAACCTCACGACTCTGCAAACTCGCAACTCTACAACATTACGAGCCACAGTAACAGCTGATGATTCAACAGTTCAGTAACACACAGAGCAGCGGGATCACAGTCTCATTAACGAAGTGTCGTTCTTCCTCCTCAGGAGGAGACGACATCTCAGTATCTCAATGTGACAGCAGGAAGTCCTTGAGCGCCGACCCAGCAGAGGCTGCAGGTGAGACGGTCTGATGAGACACCTTTAACTCCTTCAACTCCTAACCCTACAAACCTACAATTGTACAAGTACAACCCTACAACCCTACAACCCTGCAACGTCGCAACCCTACAACCTTACAACAACCTCACGATGATGATTCAACAGTACAGTACAGAGCAGCTGGATCACAGTCTGGTTAATGAAGTGTCGTTCTTCCTCCTCAGGAGGTGACGACATCTCAGTATCTCAATGTGACAGCAGGAAGTCCTTTAGCGCCGACCCAGCAGAGGCTGCAAGTAAGACTCGTTGCTGAGGAACCTTCAACACACCTTTGACCTGTTTAACCCCTTTAACTCCTAACTCTACAACCTTACAACTCTACGACTCTACAACCTCTACAACCTTACGAGCCACAGAGCAGCTGGATCACAGTCTGGTTAATGAAGTGTCGTTCTCCCTCCTCAGGAGGAGACGGCATCTCAGTATCTCAATGTGACAGCAGGAGGTCCTTGAGCGCCGACCCAGCAGAGGCTGCAGGTGAGACGGTCTGATGAGACACCTTTAACTCCTTCAACTCTACAACCTAACCCTCTACAAACAACTACGAGCCACAGAGCAGCTGGATCAACCCTACAACTCTCAGTATCTCAATGTGACAACCCTCACAACCCTGCAACCATAACCTGATTCTGCAACTCCTAACAACCCTGGATCAACTCTACAACCCTCAATGTGACAACGGAAGTCCTTGACAACCCTACAACCTTAAAACTCTACAACCTCACGATGATGATTCAACAGTACGGTACAGAGCAGCTGGATCACAGTCTGGTTAATGAAGTGTCGTTGTTCTTCCTCCTCAGGTGGTGACGGCCTCTCAGTATCTCAATGTGACAGCAGGAAGTCTTTGAGCGCCGAACTAGCAGAAGCTACAGGTGAGACCCTCTGATGAGGCATCTTTTAACCAGTTTTGCCCCTTTAACTCCTTTAACTCCTTTAACTCCTAACCCTACAACTCTACAACCCTGGATCACAGTCTGGTTAATGAAGTGTCGTTCTCCCTCCTCAGGTGGTGACGACCTCTCAGTATCTCAATGTGACAGCAGGACATTCTCAAGCAACAACCCAGCAGAGGCTGCAGGTGAGACGGTCTGATGAGGCACCTTTAACACATTGAACTTTTAACCCCACAACCATACAAAAAATAAAATGAATGGAACTGGATTAAGTGAAAATACGCGGCTGTGCCTTCACCACACCCTGAACTGAGGCCCAAGTTTGACTAATGTATCTCTAACACCTGGATTGTCTACAACTACAGCAATATTTAACAAAATCTGTGAGAAAACATTGTCCCACATGGAGCAGAACGCACGTGTGAATTCTGTGCATTCAGGGTGAAATCACGGAGGAACAGCTGCTGCAGTCTCTGAGCGAAGTCGTGTATAATATATTTTACAGCACGACAGAGACTTCAACCTGCACTAAAGGTTAAACTAAGCAGGGCCGGCTCAGGAACAACCATGTGAAGGCTCTGCAGTGGTCAGACACCAGACTTCAATCTGAGCAAAATCCATAATTTATGACAGAAGTCCACGAAAAACCAGGCTGAGCTGCAGCAGGTTTACTACAAAAATGGAGAAAACTTTCCTGGTGCACAGCCTCTTTCTGTGTGTCCTGACATTAACACAGAGCAAACTGAGTGTATATATTTGTATCTGTGAGAATTCACTTGCACATTTTTGTGCTGATAAATGTTGTCATTCAGTGAGATAAAATGATAAAATGCACAAAATCATAAAGTGAGTGTGCAGCTTAATACTTTTAATAGGCACTGCATGCATGTGAGTGCGTATCTAAATGTGTTTGGACAACTATGTGTGCCTTGCCGTGTGCCAAGGGGGGAGTTAATCTGTGCACCCTTTGCAACTGCTATTACTTTCCATAACAGGCAGGCTGAGTTAGAGGTGAGAGGCGACTTGTGCTCCACACAGCGAAGCAGGGCAGCAGGGATTTTTCACTCACGGCCTCTTCCCCTTTAGGCAGCTCCTCCAGAACCAGGACCATGGCAGAACCGCACCAAGTCGACCCCACCACGATGGGAAAGGGTCGGGCCATCGCCGTGCTGACCTCGGGAGGCGATGCCCAGGGTAAGTGGAAGGGTTTTTTTTTTTGCCGTCTTCTTCTCCTTCCTGGGTGGCATGTGAGCGTGCAGTGCCAAGGACGTGGATGTGGGCTGCGTTTTGTTTGCCTCAGCAGGTGGTTGAGAGGATCTGACGAGCGTGGAGTCGGGTTAAATGACAAACAAAGACGTATCTCGGTTGTAGAATGAATTGCCTTTGACCGCTAATTGCCTTTGACGTGCACGGAGCTGCACACTGTGGCTCTAACATCTGCCTCCTGTCATTATTAACAGCTTAAATCTTCTTCACAGTCTGCGCTAACATCCCCTCTGTAGCTGGAGTTTAAAACCTCTCTTACACTTACAGTATCCCCTTTAATTACCGACAATAACACTTAAATGATTTCTCCATCTATCGCTCTCGTTGCTTTTTCCTCACAGTGTAACTTATGGAAAATAAGTTGAGGACCACAGAGCCAGACAGATGCTCCTCTGACCTTTAACTTGATGAGGACTATCTGCACTGTGACCTTTAGGCAGCGTGTCAGTGACCCTACGTAGCTCTGTAGCACGAGTGTGTGAGCGTATCCATCTGCATGCAGAAGAAGCAGAAGAAGAAGAAGAGGGGAAATGCAAAGGGAAAACTGCCTAACCCTCACTCTTCCTTATTTCTCATTCATTACAAACTCGCCTCCTGTGTCATCTTGTTTCCTTTGGTCCAACTTTTCCAGCTCCTTTCCCTCCTCCTGTCTCTGCAGCTCTGTGTGTGTGTGTGTGTGTGTGTGTTGTGGGAGCTAATTTTAGAGACATGACCTTTCTGTCATGTGTTTGTAAAGTGGTGCGGTCGTGAGTCAGAGGGCCGTCCTCCTACTCTCTACCTCTCTCTGCTTCCCTGCTCTCCTCCTTCACGCTGTAAGTGGAGATGCTCTTGGCGCCTCTAAAGTTAATCTATCCACATCTTGTCCTTTAACCAACCACCACCAACCCCCCTCCACCCCAAAGGAGCGCGGAGGAAACAGACAGACAGAGGCCTTTTCCTGCAAGACGAGCCTGACTCCGCCTCTGACACTTTACCTGCTGCAAACACTGACATTACAGTCAAAAACGAAACAAAACTGTGCTATAATATGGTTTCATCATCTTCTGTCTTTGCTTTGAGACTGTGTCTGTGTCTAAACTGTGACTGAGTCTAAAGTAAGAAATGCTAATATTAGTTATTCTTCCTCAGGAGTCACTCAACACCATGCAACATGACTAAGCACAGGAGGCTTAGAAGAACTGTAAACTGACATGTCCCAATAATATACAATTACAAATACATGTAAAATATACAGTAGAAGAGTATAAGTGTGAGTAGTATAAAAAGTTAGGGATGTTTGGCTTTTGGATTACATTTCAGATGTACTATAACCTTTACTGATGAACTTTAATTGAACCTCCTCTAAACTTCTGAATGCACGTGTCCAGTTGTTCAGTGTTTCCGTCCTGACTGAACAACATGCTGTTCTCTAACAAGGTGATGAACCACAAGCATCACAAGCACCGTCTGATTTAGTGGCTCGGTCGTCATTGAACCACTAAACGTTCTGGTTCAGTGACAGTTTGTAGACAAATAAATGACCGTTGCATCCTTCTAATTAAAAGGCTTTCATGATATAATATCACTGCAGCAGGAAGTTTTTATAGAGAGATTCTTGTCAAATATGTGTATATTACATCACAGTCACAATAATGACTGTGCTTTTTTTCCCAGCATCATTTTTTTTTTTGCATGATTCTGTCGAGTCATTGTGTGTTTGAATGTTTTCATACAAACTAACACACACATGTTGTGTCCACAGGTATGAACGCAGCTGTGAGGGCCACAGTCCGAGTGGGAATTTACACGGGAGCCAAGGTGTATTTTGTCTATGAGGTGAATACTGCTTTCTTTACTCCTGTGAATGTCTAAGAAATTACCTTTCATTGCTATATTTCATAATAATAAACTGAAACTAAACTCGTTGGACTGAAATAGCAAGTAAAGATGTTCCTATGCGTATCTTCCCGGTGATGAGCCCTTTTCAAGCAGGTGTTGTTGTGTGTGTGTGTGTTTGTGCTGACAGGGTTACCAGGGTCTGGTGGATGGAGGAGACCACATCCGCCCCGCTACGTGGGAGAGTGTGTCGATGATGCTGCAGCTGGTGAGATGAAGCATGAAGAAGCAAAAAATAAAAATGCATCTGCATGTTTTTTGTTTTTTCCGTACCGTTTTGCTGTCACAGTTCAGCCTCTTCCTTTTTTTTCTGAGTAAGGTGGATGGTTTGTGAAACTCTGGCAACCCCTCGGCTCCACTGGACAGTTCTGTAGGTCAAATGGTCACTTAAATGCCAAGGTTCATTAAATAGCTTTCTGGATCTCAGACCTGACCGCTAAGGTTTCAGATGATCTTACTCACTTCCACCGACCCATCCCCCCCACAACCCCCCCCCTCCATCCATCAGCTTCTCATCTGCCTCCTAGTGATTCTTGTTTCATTGCCCGTCATCAGGGTGGCACCGTGATCGGTAGCGCCCGTTGCCAGGATTTCCGCACCAAAGAGGGACGCACCAAGGCCGCCTGTAACTTGGTCAAACTGGGCATCACCAACCTGTGTGTGATCGGAGGCGACGGCAGTCTGACCGGCGCCAACCAGTTCAGGACGGAGTGGAGCGAGCTGCTGGCCGACCTGGTTAGAAATGGTGAGAGTCAGGGCCGTAAAACGACGTGCACACACATCACATCAGCTTCACGTTGCAGGAACTATTTTATGCATCCGCCACTCTAATGTCACAAGTGTGATTTAGCGTCGCACCCTTTGACCTTTGACCTCAGGTAAAATCACAGCCAACGAGGCCAAGGCCTCCTCTCACCTCAACATCGTCGGCATGGTCGGCTCCATCGACAACGACTTCTGTGGCACCGACATGACCATCGGCACCGACTCCGCCCTGCACCGCATCATCGAGATCGTGGACGCCATCACCACCACAGCACAGAGGTGCACACTAACTACACACTGACAGTTATTATCACATCCTGTTCATCCTCTGGACATAGAAAGATATCAGTTCATAACATTGTCTACACAACCAGAAAATATCCATATTATGATTTTATATATGATATTAAGATGCTGCGAGCATATGTCAACAATATATTTGAATTATGTTTGCAAGTTTATTAAAACAGCAACATCTGTAACATATGTCTACAGTATAAGCATACATATATTTGTATAGGCTGGTTTTATATGTCAATGCATATGCTATATATGTATTATACATTTATATTACATTTGCATGTTGGTTTGAAACACAAAACTGTTAAATAATTGTGTTAAAAAACTTCAAACGTGTCCCTCTCCAGTCACCAGAGGACTTTCATCCTGGAGGTGATGGGCAGACACTGTGGGTGAGTACAAACAGTTCACATGTTCAGACAATTCAAAACTACATATTAACACAGAGTCACAAAATACATTATTATGTAGTTGTACCTATAAGTAAAATGGCTAAACTGATAAACTTGCACATACATACAAAAATATGCCCAATGTATTTGGTGTATTAGCATGTCAACATTACAGTACAGCAAACACTGATGGGAATATCATCAGTTTAGCAGCTTGTATTAGTTGTTATATTGATATTATAAACAAAAATGCATACACAGGTGACAGTTCTGAGGTGGATTGGTGGTGGAACTCACTTTAAGTCTGCAGGGGCTTCGTTCCCTCCTTGCACAGTGTTCAATGCAATTTGTGCTAAGTAAATAAAACTAAACTAAGCTTTGCATTCAAATATTCATTCACAAAAATGTCTAACATCATACATGTCATGATGTGATGCAGCTTGTTTTGATCAAACTGAATTGGTGAATCTACATTAAGTCTGTTTTGTGGAACTCATCTGCAGACTTGTGTTTAATTTCAATAAACATCATCAAAGAGTTCATGAAACTGCTTTAGAGGTCGTTACTGTTTAAGAAAAGAGAGGCGACTGTAACAAAACAATGCATGACTGTAACAATTTGTGCACAAGATTATACTTCAAATGACTTCTCCCCCACAGTTACCTGGCCTTGGTGACCGCTCTGGCCTGTGGCGCTGACTGGGTGTTCATCCCAGAGGTTCCCCCCGAGGACGGATGGGAGGAGCATCTGTGCAGGAGGCTGACGGAGGTGAGTCACACGTCTGGTCCTGCAGCTTCCTCCAGACCCTTCACTGCAAAAACTCCAAATCTTTCCAATAATATTTGTCTAATTTCTTGTCTAAATGTCTAATTTCTAGTCAAAACTAATCTATTTTCACTTGGAATAAGTAGAAAAATCTGCCAGTGCTTGTAATAAGGAAGAAAACTTGCTCCACTATCAGATTTTTCTACTTATTTCAAGTGAAAATATGCTTGAAACAAATGAAAATCATCTCAAAACAAGCTACTTTCTAATTTGATGAGTCTTATTTTAAGTATAATGAGATTTGTTTTGACTAGAAATGGCATTTTGATGAGAAATAAGACAAATATTCTTGGTAAGATATTGAGTTTTTGAAAATAGGATCTATTTGGACTTATCCCTTAACAAAAACATTCCGCTGATATCTGCTTTAAGAAAAGAGGTAAACCGACTGTAAGACAAAACAATGATGACAGACACTAACAAACACTGTGCACAAGATTGTATTAACTACTTCAAATGACTTCTCCCCCACAGTTACCTCTGTGTGTCCAGTTGGTGTGGCGCTGACTGGGTGTTCATCCCAGATCCTGGGCCACGTGCAGGATGGGAGGAGCATCTGTGCAGGAGGCTGACAGGATCCTGGTAATAACTCATGCTCTCATCTCTTCTCAGCCATGTAAATAACAAAAATGTTCAAATCTTTGAGCCAATTAATAGTTTGTCTTTTCATTAGTTTTTCTTTTCTATTCAAAACTTCATTTTCACTTTTTTATTTCATAAGTTAAAAAGGGTCTGGAGTTTTTGTAATAAAATTAAACTTTTCAAATGAAATCAGATTTTTCATCACCTATTTCTAGTCCTGTGTGGTGGGGGCTCTGTCTGAAAATCATCTCAAAACCTGTATTTCTAATTTGATGAGTTTATTTTAAGTATAATGAGATTTGTTTTGACTGTGAAATGGACGTTTTGATGGAGCTAAAGTAAGAGCAAGACATTCTTGGTAAGATATTGAGTTTTTGCAGTGTGTTATTGATCTAAAAGTTTGTGTTTGTCCCTCTCAGCAAAGGAGGCTCAGGCCTGTTAGCTGTGCTAGCTGTCTGATGCTACATCATCATCGTTGCAGAGGGAGTCAGGACAACAAAGAACAATAAACCGATCACCTGTGAAGACATCAAATCGGTCAGTGATGACAGACACTCCAACAGCAACACTGTACGTTATAGTGGTTTTATACTGACGGCTCATAAACGATCTGTGTGTCCAGTTGGTGTCGAAACACCCGCTAGTTCACCACAACGGAATAACAACATCCTGGGCCAGGCTCCAGAGTGTTTGGAACGCCCTCCGCCTTCGACAGGATCCTGGTAATAATTCATTTCTTTCTTCTCAGACTGTAAATAACAAACTGTTTGCTGTCAGAAGCAGGAGGCTCTGAGCCTGAGGGGAGGGGCTGAGTTTTAACTTTTTGTTTAGTTTTTGAAAGGGATTCAGTTTTTCAGTTTGCTTTTTTATTTCAGTTAAATTTTAGTTGGTTCAACAAGTGATTAAAGATTCCCGGAGGAGTTTGCTTTTGGTTATAAAAGAGTCTCATATTAATGTGGATGAATCTACGTAATGGGTCCATTTCCTAGGTTTTATAGTTATTTTGATGTTATTATTTAGTGGTTGGCTCGGCCCAGTATTTCCTAGATTCGGTTTCCTGGATGCTGCCCGGCGGGTCATATGGGAATAACGCCACCGGATCGCTAGTTGACATCGTTTATGGTCGTCTATGATCGTCTTCCAATTCTTGATTAGTGAAAACATTCTTGGCAAACGTTTCTGCGTTCATCTGTCTTTTGCCGGTCCAAGAGTTTCACCGTGTGTGCAGAGGCTCATGGGAAATGTAGTGAAAACACTTTGCTTTCCGAAACTCCTCATAGTCCCTTTGAACAGTTTTAGTTTAGTTTTTATTTTAGCTACAAGAGTTTATTTAGTCTTAGTTTTAGTGTTTCAGGTTTTAGGAGGAAGCCCCTGTGAGACCTCTGAAGATGAACCTCCAAATTTGTGGGATTTTTCCCTTTTAGTTGCACCAGTTCTCACCAGTCCGCATCACATGACATTCACTCTTATCTTCGTGCTTATCTCTTATCTTCGTTTTCTTCGTGCAGCTTTAGCATCTCTAAGAAAACTAAACCTAAACTGATGTTATCTGACATTCAGTTTATTTTATTTTTTCAGTTTGCTAAATTGTTTTTTCACTGCTAGTTTTTAGTTTTAGTCCTAGTTTTAGTCGACTATAATCACCCTGCTCTGAGCGTCGGTCTGACTGGTCCTGTGCTGACCCCAGGCCAGCAGGATGGGCGTGGAGGCTGTGATGGCTCTGCTGGAGGCCACGCCAGAAACCCCAGCGTGTGTGGTCAGCCTGTCTGGTAACATGGCGGTGAGGCTGCCGCTCATGGAGTGCGTCCAAGTGGTGAGTCAGTCAAACATCGTCCACGCTGCACACAAATCAATACAGAGTGAATGAAATGAAATGAAATGAAATGAAATGCTGTGCAGCTGTTTGTTCTTTCTCATCTTTTTTTCCTATTCCTCAACATCAGACCAAAGACGTCACCGTCGCCATGGCTGAAGGGAGATATGAGGATGCCGTGAAGCTCAGGGGAAAGTGAGGCATGCACTTTGGTGTTATCCATTTAAAATCTGAAAGTGAGCGACCGATCTGTACATTTCTGCTAATGTTTGACAACAGGAGCTTTGAGAACAACTGGAACACTTACAAAATGCTGGCTCATGTGCGCCCCCCAGATACAAAGGTCAGGAACTGCAGCTGTAGTGTTTTTCTCTTTTTTTTTTTTACATTACAGTAACTCACTCAAGTCTCTGTGGAAAATACAATTGTTCTGACAAATGTCTCTTGCCCGTGCCAGAGTAATATCAACATTGCCATATTGAATGTGGGAGCTCCGTGCGCTGGGATGAACGCCACCGTCCGTTCAGCTGTCAGAGTCGGCCTCCTCCAGGGCCACCAGATGTTGGCAGTGCATGACGGCTTCGACGGCTTGGCAAATGGGATGGTAAATTCCAGTTACGAACACACACACAACACACAAAATCAGACATGGAGGTTTTGCACAAACATGACAGTTCATCAGCTTCACCCTTGTTAGTGCACGGCAAACAAAGCTCACACGCCGTCGTCTCTGCACAGATTGAGCCCATGACCTGGTCTGGAGTGGCTGGATGGACTGGAAAAGGAGGTTCTCTGCTGGGAACCAAGAGGTGAGATATTTCAACAGACCTCTTGGTGCACTAATAATGATGCATCTTTAAAGTTTTAAAGGGGAGCTTTTCCTCTGTTTTGCTAACCTTCCTTTCAACCATGCATTTATTTTCAACAAATCCAATGAGTTTGGCATGTAATGAGTTACCTTGTGTATATTTGTGCAGTGTTATCTGTCATAAATAAGACATTATGGGTTATGGGGCGCGTTCGTGTCACGTTTGTGTCGAAAGTTGCTTATAATATGGGCTAACATGGTGTTTTCTCTTTTCATAAAGATCCGTGCCATCTGAGTGCATGGAGCAGATCAGTCTGACCATAGCCAAGTTCAACATTCATGCTCTCATCATCATTGGAGGCTTCGAGGTGAGCAGCAGTTAAATAGATCAGTGGTTCTCAACCATTTGTACATCAAGGACCCCTACATTGACACAAATTAGACCACGGACGTAAAGTAAACGCCAGAAATACACAAATATTTGTTCTGAGACTGAAGAACATTACTTTTTTATACTTTTAAATTAGGGCCAATGGCGTGAATTTTTGGAAATATTTTTGGAGAAATTTCTGGAAAAAGTGGTCCAATTTCTCCCAAAACATTTAAACATTTCTAGGAAGAAGTGGTAAAAATTAAAAAAAAAAAAAAAAAGTACAAATTTTATTCAAAAAAAGTGGTCAAATTTCTAAAACAAAAAAGTTTTTTTTTTAATCTAGAAAAAGTGGTAAATAAAAAAAAAATTCTAGAAAAAATGTTCAAAATAAAAAAGTAAAAATTTTCTTGAAAAAAGTGGTCAAATTTCTAAAACAAAAAATTAAATAAAAAAAAAAAAAACTTCTTGAAAAAAGTGGTCAAATTTCTAAAACAAAAAAGGTTTTTAAAAAATCTAGAAAAAGTGGTAAAAAAAAATTTTTTAAGTTCTATAAAAAAAGTGGTCAAATTTCTAAAACTAAAAAGTTATTTTTTTTTAATCTAGAAAAAGTGGTAAATTAAAAAAAAAAAATTTATAACATTTCCCGTAAAAATGTTCAAAATAAAAAAGTAAAAATTTTCTTGAAAAAAGTGGTCAAATTTCTAAAACAAAAAAGTAAAAAAAAAAATGTAGAAAAAGTGGTAAAATTAAAAAAAAAACTTCTTGAAAAAAGTGGTCAAATTTCTAAAACAAAAAAGTTTTTCAAAAATCTAGAAAAAGTGGTCAAATTTCTAAAACAAAAAAGTAAAAAAAAAATCTAGAAAAAGTGGTAAAATTTCAAGAAATAAATAAACATTTTGAAATCCAGAGTTGCTGTGCTGATATCATACCCAATGTTTCTTAAACATGTGAAGGGAGCCAGCTGTGTAAATGACAATTTCACTCATTTCGTCCCTGGTGTCTTCATCAGGCCTATATCGGAGGTCTGGAGATGGTGCAGGCTAGGGAGAAGTATGAGGAAGTGTGCATTCCCATCGTCGTTATTCCTGCTACGGTCTCCAACAATGTCCCTGGGTCTGACTTCAGCGTCGGCACTGACACCGCCCTCAACACCATCACCATGGTAAAACTCTTGTGGTGCACAAAATACAGTCTAACTGACCCCTTTAAGTCCTTCTCACTATGGTGTATTACTTTGTCTCTCTCCCTTCTTTTGCAGACATGCGACAGGATCAAACAATCTGCCGCTGGCACCAAGAGGAGAGTGTTCATCGTTGAGACCATGGGAGGATACTGTGGTTACCTGGCAACCATGGCCGGCTTGGCTTCTGGAGCCGATGCTGCCTACATCTACGAGGATAAATTCAACATTCATGACCTTGAGGTCTGAGCTCATGACTGTGTAAAACGACAAAAAGGCTGAGTGGTGATGTTCAACAGTGGTTCTCAACCTTTTCTGGGTTTCACTCAACCATAGTCTTAAAGGGATAGTTCAACATTTTGGCAAATTGGTCCATTGCCATAATCCCTATAGTCATAGCAGTAGGTTTGTTACCTTTAATTGTCAGTGCAAGCTGGTTATAGAACGGCGGAGCAGAGCCGTGAGCTGCTCAGAGCTACGCTACGGAGGCTCATGGGATTTCTTGGTTTCAAACTCATCAAATACACAATCCAACAACTCCACAACGCTCTGGTGGACAAGTTGTGACCTGCACATTCACCACGCTATGAGATAATAACACAACGTTACCACACAGAGTTGTTTTAGAGGGAAATTCAGAGACTGTTGATGGAAAAACTGCCCCCAACGGGAACATGCATCAGCGGTTTTGCATGAATTTACCTCTAAAACAACTCCATAACCTACAGTAGCCTACATCACTGAGGGGTGAGTGTTTGGATCTGATGAGCTGGTTTGTCTGCAGGTGAATGTGGAACATCTGGTGGAGAAGATGAAGACCACGGTGAAGAGAGGACTGATTCTGAGGTTTGAACCGCTCCATTTCAGCTTTGCGCTCTGCTTATTACTGTGGCTCAGTATCTCATCCAATGTTCCTCTTCCAACTGTTTCCAGAAATGAGAGATGCAACGCACACTACACCACAGATTTCATCTTCAACCTGTACTCAGAGGAGGGCAAGGGCGTGTTTGACTGCAGGAAGAACGTACTTGGACACATGCAGCAGGTGTGTGCAGTTCTTCTGGTTGTTGTGCTGCTGCAGAGTCCTTACTCACCACTGAACCGATTTCCATGAATGTGTTGGTCATTAGGGAGGAACACCCAGTCCTTTTGACAGGAACTTTGGAACCAAGATGGGCATCAAGTCTGTGCTGTGGTTGACTGAGAAGCTGAAGGAATGCTACAGACACGGTGCGTTACACGTGAACTCACTTAAAAACACAGCGTGTACCTGTGATTCCTCCTGAACTGATGGAAAGTTTTTATTGTTTCTTTCAAACCTCCAGGTCGCATATTTGCCAACTCTCCAGATTCAGCCTGTGTGCTGGGAATGAAGAAGAGAGCCTTGGTCTTCACATCTCTTGAGGCCGTTAAAGAAGAGACCGACTTTGAGTAAGTCTTCATTTCTGTCTTTTTCTTGTTACTTATTCTCAAGTGTAGAACAGAAGATCACATCGGTTCTGCATGTGCACATTATTAAAAAAAAGATTTTCCAAGTTCAGTGAAAACAACTGGGACCTGCAATGTAATCCTGTCATTTGAGCGTGTTTGATAGGAGCTTGCATTAAATGACACCAAAGAATTGATATAAGAGGGTAAAAGACCAGTACGGACTTTAAAGGGATAATTTGGCGGAAGTTTAACACATGGTCAAATGCACCGTCAGATCGAGTCGTGACTCCGCTGGAGAGATCACGTTTGCAGACTGCAAACTTCTCTAGTTATAGCAACTTCAGCACAGGTAGCCAGATATGTCTTCTTAGCCATGAGGCAACCACCATCAAAAAAGCCACTCATAGCCACAAATTACGCTCAGAACAGCATCAAACTTAATCAACAGCACAAATACACTGCAAAAACTAGAGAATCTAGAGAGAATATGTGTCTTATTTCTTGTCAAAATGTCTCATTTCTAGTCAAAACTAATCTCATCACCTAAGAATTAACTTGTTTTCAGATAAATTTCACTTCTTTCAAACAAATGCTCACTTGAAATAAGTAGAAAAATCTGCCAATGCGGCAAGTTTTTCTTTCTTATTACAAGCACAAAAAACTCGCTCCATTGGCAGATTAAAAATTCTCACAGCTCTTAGTTGAAATTTGAATTTTGGGAGAACTATCCCTTTAACTTGTGCCAGAATATCCCTTTAAAAACAAATTAGACCCAGCGTCTATCATGCCTTTCAGACAGGCAGAAACAGAGTTGGTTACGTGTTAGCTATAAAGCGCCACACTCTAGAATATTTTACTCAAGTCATTTTCGCTCTTGTCATTTCACACCGATGTGCTATTTTTCCCTGCAGACATCGTATTCCAAAGGTACAGTGGTGGTTGAGGCTGGTACCCATCCTGAAAATCCTGGCCAAGTACAAGATCCCCCTGGACACCTCCGAGAAGGCTGCAATGGAACACGTCATTAAGAAGATAGGCATAGTTCACCACTAGCCTTTCTATGTAATTATTCTTGCCATCAGGAAACCGACAAACCCCTGTCTCTGAAAAGTGCAATATGAATAAAGACAGTAATCACTACAACAATAAACACTCAGAACTCACACAGGTGTTTGTATTTGCTGTGTTAGTGCTGCTCTCCCATCACAGAAGCTTTTTTCTCATCAAAATTGTGGTTTTTGGTTCATCTTCTGCACTCTCACTCACACTTTTCATCTAAAATTACCAAACTAAATAGAAAAACCGCTATCTTCCTTTCTTATCCTACCTTCTTTGAGCTCCAAACCAAGAAAATATAACATTAGTCTGTCTACCATACCAATTTTTAAGGAGAAATCAGGATTAACATCGCATCCTTTGTGTCTTCTCCACAGGTCTGATATTTAACAGCATAGTGACGCATTTGGTCTACTGAGGTTTTAGAGAAGGGTTCGTTTGTGTGTGTCCTGAACCCTTCACCATTGATAATAATGATGCTACAACCAGCAGCACCAAGAGTGGGCCAAGTGGTGAACTGTGGACCTGCGCCCTCTAGTGGATACATTCCTCCCAACCATGTTTTACTCATCACTATGCTTTCTAATTTACTGTAAAAAAAAAAAAAGAAAAAAAAAAAAAAGAAAGAAAGAAGGATAATTACATGATCATCTCTTTCCATGAGTCAGCAGTCTCTCAGACTTCTCATATGTGAATGGTGTTCTTGTTGATTGTCAGGGGGAATGATGTGGAGAAGAATAGACGTTAAAAGTTTTAGGGAAAGAATGTTGCGGGGAAAAACAGAAAGATAGATAGATAGATAGATAGATAGATAGATAGATAGATAGATAGATAGATAGATAGATAGATAGATAGATAGATGGATAGATGGATAGATGGATAGATTATTTATAAAGCACTTAAAAACAGCCACACATAAATAAGAATAGAACGTAAGACTTAAAACAATAATACATTAACAACAATATATCACTGAGAGTGAAACTCTGTTGAATAAATATTATTAGATTTATTTTTTATGCTTTTTTTCTTTTTTTCTTTTGTTTCTTTATTTTCTTTTTCAGTAACCAGTATTCACTACCATTGTAATGAATCAGTAATTAATATGGTAGGTAGGTGGCGGTCACGGGTCATACCCACCGGATGCCAACTTCCGTGAAAAACCAACGAAGAGGAAGAGGCCCATTTATGGTCGCGTAAAACCGGATGTGCTCTCTGATTGGTCAGCGAGCGCCGTTCAAAAACAGTGCGCGAGCATTTCTACATGGTAGTTGCCGATTTTAATGTTTTTTAATCTAATCTCACTTTACTGACGGTCGTCAGCAGCCGAAAACTTATTTAAAAGTATGTTAAATCTAGATTTTACCAGCTCGACATAAAGACTTTACTACGGTAAGTCACGTTATTCTCTTAATGTTGTCTTTAGTTAGTTGAGCAGTGACATGTTGTGGCGCTAACGTTAGCTAACGGCTAACCGGACTCCGCTGGAAGAAGAAGTCGAAAAAGAAGCTTGAAACTAAACTCAAATAAAACATTTAACTACTAACTAATGTGTTTCTTCTACAGCTGTCGACATGAAGTGTCTGAAGGTGGACGAGTACATAAAGCGGACTGCGTCTGTGGAAGAGACCAAGTGTTTACTACAGGAACTAGAGGTTAGCACCGTAGCACAACGTTCATACTGAACTTATAACGTTAGATTATTACAGGTAAACAAACAGTGAAAGCAAAGTCCTCTCTGGTGAAAGTATAGGAGGTTATCATAGTCTAAAAAACCCTGTACGCGATTAAGAAGTGGTTCAAAACCTTGCTATTAATTGATAACCTTTCACAGTTTGTAAAATAAATAATTTGATTTTTTTTTTTAAACAATCAGCAAGGCACATGTCATAACTTCCAAACAATACAATTTGCAAAGAAGAGACTGAGTGAACCATGACAACAAACTTTGACCATTATACGTTATCCAGAATGGAAGGAGACCCAAAATATCCCAGTTAGGCTACAAGCAAAAACATGATGAGGAAAGACAGGTTGTGAATTCTATTTTCCGGGTTTTGCTTTAAATCTCACCCATAATTATACATAATGTTTTTCATTGATCGTTGCTATTTCTTATTGATTTTATTGGTTCTTCTTTTCTTTCACATTTTCTTCAGTGTCTATGTAACATGTACAATTGTTGCAAACTTTAAAAAAAAAAAACGAAGAGTAATATTATTATTATTAGCATTATAAGCATTGTTTTTGTTAAGGAAAATGTTGGTTTTAATCTTTAACCTCATCTAACTCTAATTGAGATTCAGATTCAGATTATCTTTATTGTCCTCAACTCGGGGCAAATTTCATTATTACTATTTTCGCTAGGATTCCAACTACACCGAATCTTTCTGGATAAAAGCATCTGCTGCCAAATGACTGACTGTAATGTGGTGTTACTTTTTTGCAGGATTATGTGCAGAGTCGTCCGGGCCTTCAGGGTCGCACGCTCTGTGACAGAGTCATCCGAGCCTGTAACCATCAGCTGGGAGTCGGATCTCTTCCCTCCGACCACGTCACTCAGCTGGTAAAGCTGGTGGAGCTTTGCCTTCGTGGCTATGACGTCTCTGCGGCGCTCGTTCCTCAGAGCAGTCCGATGTACATGGAGAAGATCCTTTTCCACATCGTGAAGAAGCTGAGCTCCCTGGAAGCTCACAGTCCGTGCAGCTATTTGGCCGGGTTGCTTTACAGCCGACTTACTGCAGCACAACCGGTATGACTCACTTACACTCACAGTATTTCAAAAAAGTACACCCCTCCATTTTATTATATCTCCTCATGGATGAAACTCGGATATATTTTAGAGTCGTCCGTGTACAGCTTGTATAGCAGTATAGATTTGCTAGCTGGCAATACAAGTGAGTACACCCCTAGTGATATCTATACAAGTCATTTAAACATGTCAAGCCACCTGTCCTATCCCTCATGTCCATGTTTTTAAACCATACAAACTTGTGTGTCATGGATTAGAGCTGTTAAATTTGGTTCTATGGGGACAATTTTCTCATACTCTGGATGTCCAACATGGCTCCTCATAGCAAAGAGGTCTCTGAGAATCTGGATTTCAGAATGATTATAACCAGATTGTGGTAAAAATGCAGATGTAAACGTGGCTGCTGTGCTGTCTGGTTCACAGGCTGAGGACTACGATGTCCTGCTGCGGAGCTGCTTCTCTGTCCTCTGGACGGGAGTGTCTGCCGCCAAAGACAAGAAACTTCTGAGTCCTCGGGACAAACTCAGCTGCCAGATGCTGGCGCTGAGCTTCCTCCTCCTGCTGGACACAGAAAACACGACTCCCTCCGTCTCCAAAGCTCTGGTTCACACAGAAGATGCCGTCGCTGAATTTGAGAGCGGCTGTGGAAGTGTAACCAAAGAGGATGCTTCCTTTCTTCTCAAGGAAGTGCGATTGCTTTTCAGCAGAATCTGCAAGGAGGAGGACGGCGGCAGCGGCGACGGGTCAGAGCAGCGTGTGTGTGTGATTTCTGAGATGCTGCTGATTGTGTTGAAGCTCCTGTGTAAGGCCGGGCACCACGACCTGGCCTCCAGCCTCCTGAGCGAAACGGAGAGCAGGGTCAGGCAGCGCTCCGACCGTCCGTCTGCAGCTCTGTCTCTAGCAAGGTGTGGAGTAAAAGTTCACGCAGCGCTGAAGGCCGGGGAGGAGAGCGCTCAGGCTTTGACGGAGAGCGCCAGAGCGCTGCGGGCTCTGCCTGGCGACCTGAGGGGCCGGGAGGCGCACGCCGTCCTGGAGGGATGCTCGCTGGTGGTGTGGGCCGTGGAGAACGGCCACAACAAGGGGTTAACTGCTCCGGTCCTCCTGGCCTGGTTCTCCTTCCTGGAGGAGCATCAGGAGCTGGTTTTAAAAACACTAAAGAAGGTGAGTGGAGGAAACTTTTCCGTGTACATGTATTTTAGGGCTAATTTCCGAAAATCTCTTCATTTGAAATTAAATCTGAATGAAAATTAATGAAATTGTTTATTTTGGTCACAATTTCAACTATTTTGCATGAACAGTTTAGCCAGCACATATTATACACAATTGCAACTATACATTTAAAACACACACAAAAAAAAAGAAAACATCATACAGTGACAGAAAGATGAAAATAATTTTTGCCATTATTTTACCTTTCAAATTAAAAACTCAGAATATTTTATTACTGAACTATTTTTCATTATTTTACCTTTCAAGGCTTATTCCACATTATAACTCCCAAGACTGAAACACGTTTGTTTTTTATATTAGTTCTCCCTTTACACATTTCAGAAACTCTTAAATTATAGTTAAATAACTGAAGAACACAAACTGGAAGGTCTGTCAAGATCTGTCAATGTAATGTCAACGTGAATATTTTAAATAAGAGACCAGGTTCCATTTTTGTACAATTTGCAACATTAGTTTTGTGAAAATCTCTTTCATAAACAAGCAAATTGGTCTTAAAACTGAAATATCTCTAAATGAATGAAATCAATTCAGTAAATCAGTGATACCAGATCCTAATTATGATAATCGATTGATATGATGATTCGATTATCAGCTATCATTGACAATTATCTTTTTGATTATTGATTCTCCATTTGACAGTAGTTATCTTTTTGATTCTTGGTTTTCCTTTTGATTATCCTGATGCTGATGTGTGGCTTCTTGTCTCTTTAGAGTCCGGCGGACGGCAGCCGACTGCAGCAGACCCTCTGTTTCAGTTTCTACCAGGGCTTCGTGTTTGCGTATGAGAGCATGCTCGCATCACAGGTGAGGAAACATCTGTAACATCTGCTGATGATGACGATGCTAAACCGACAGATGTGACACGTTTGCACGGCTCTAAATGTTTCTCAGTCTCACGGTGTCGCTGTGGTTTTATTTGTGGTTTGTGGTTCAGCTGGAGAACGGCGACGTCCTGGACCGAGTGCTGCTGTTCTGCCAGGCCTCGGCCGGACAGATGATGACCGAGCTGCACAAACTCCCCACTGAGAGTCTCCTCGTCAAAGCAGGTGAATAAACTCTACTTCAGTGGTTCCCAACATGTTTTGTCCTGTGTACCTCCTTCAAACTCAGATGAAACATAATTAGAATCTCTCTTCCTTCAAAATAAAATAACTAATATATACGGTAATAATCAACCTTATAACATTCGTAACATATAAAGTTCAGTTTCCAAGGTTCCAGACTTACTTTTTTTTAGTACAGTGGCCGTAACTTAAAATTTTAGGAGTGCAAGCGGAAAATTTAAAGGTGCACACTGAAAATCGACTTGCAAAGCAAATATTCACATTTCCTTTTAATTCATGATCCTCACACATGGATTCCCAATTCTTTGAGTTGCTCCTCCTACATTTGCCCAGTATTTACTAGTTGCATATGCACAAGTAGATGAAATAACTTGCACTGTATTTTAGGGGCAGTCCAATATTTACTAGATGTGTGAGCCGTGGCCTTGGCAGCATGTGTCTTCACAGAGTTGTGCCACAGGTTATTATCTAGTTGTGGCGCTGCACACGTACCATTTTAGTCATGGGAATATTATGAAATGAATAGGGATATTTACTCATCACTCTGGGAATGAATTAATAAATGTTTCCACCTACTGCACTGGTTGAGAGTCACTGCTCTACTCTCTCAGATATAGACGTGAATATGTTATAATGTTACTGTAACTTTTTCCCTGTCTCTGTGTTGACTGTGTGTCTTGCAGTCGTTGCCGTGAGCAACTTGTCCTGTGGGTTGTACAACCGCCGTCTCTATGACCAGGCCTTCACCCTGGTGGAGATCGTCTGCAGAGATCTGTGCAAGAAATGTCCGGCTTCGCTCTCCGTCGATAGAGTAAGAGCTTCAGTATTTGTCTTGGAGTGGTCTTGACTAAAAACAAACCTGGAGGATCGTAGTGGAGATGAACTTCACGTCTTGTGTGTTGTCGTCCTCTCCCAGCTGAACAGACCCTTCATGCTGGCGGTGCAGACGTCTCGCCGTGCAGGACAACTGTCCCGAGCGCTGGACTGGGTGATTCTGTGGCTGAAAGCTCTGGGGGACAAAATGTCCACACATCTGTCTGAACCAGTGTCTCTGTGGGTGAAGACAAAGACGGACGCAGCGCGTAACGCTGAGGACGACATCCGACTCAGGTACAGACAAAAAACTACTGAGGTCTCAGAATAAATCCTGCCTGGATGTGTTTAGACCAAGATCTAAGATTCTGTTGGATGTGTCACTGAGGTTGATGTTTTTATTTAACGCTCGTATGTACAACTATCTCCATAAAAATAAAAATATATATTGAAAACAGGGCATTTTGAGCCTTTCAAACGAGACCTCTGCTGTGTCCAGAAGCTGAGTAATCCATACAAATAGGAGACCTTTGGGCCAAAGAGAGTTCGTTTACGTGGTTGATGCTCTGCTGCCTTGTACGGGTGCAATTATCTGAAAATCAGCTGTAAATTTAATAAATATTGCGCAGATTTCTATTTACACTTTTACACAAGCAAAGACCAAGACATGGGATCATATCATATGGAAGGAGAAAGTTTATTTGCTGCAGGAAATGAGACAACAAAGCCCGTGCAGCCAGTGGAAATGTCAGACCTGTGATGTGTCTCTGCCTCATTGCCAGGCCAATGGAGCATAATATATTTTGTACCCAAATCAGAATAGTGTCTAAAAATAAGTTAATACAAATTTTCTCTGTGTTTCAAAATGAAATAACTTTTTGTGACACCACTAGACTGAAAGTCTTGTCCTGAAATTTAAAACTTGATCGTGCATCACAGGGCTGAGGTTTTACAAATATTAATACACAAACAGACCAGGAGAAATAACCATGGACTTCATTTTTCTGTCGTCCTGGAACAGAACTCTGCGTGACGGTTTTGGCCCCGACGTCCCCGACGAAGCCGTGATGCTCCGTCTCCTGGAGGAGGAGCTGCACGCCTACAAGGAGGTGGCAGGAGACACAGCTCAGGAGCGTTACAACACGCTCTGTGACCTGCTGGACATCTGCCACGAGGAGAGCTCGCACACTCACCTCCGAGCCGTCTACCTCTGCGAAATGGCCCAAGTCGTGTGTTTCCAGGATTTCAGCGAACAGACCGACTGGTAAATAAACGTTTTATCGTCTCTGTTGTGAATATCACACCTGGCTTTATGCCCTGCATGTGAGAAACAAATGAGTTGAGTATTCATTATGTTTCAATGTAACTCCACAGCTCAGCCGTCGATTTTACCCATGAGGCTTTGCGGCTACTGGAAGAAGAAGCGGAGACGGCGGACAACGCTGACAGACTGAAGGACGACAAGGCTCATGCTTTACTGTGGCTCTACATCTGCACGCTGGAGAAGAACCTGCAGGAGGTGAGCTTCCTCTACATTTGTTATTGGGGCGCAATAAAACAGACTCATCAACGTGGTGATGATGCATTGATAAATAATAAACACCACTGTTTGTTTGTGTTTGTGTCCAGGGCATTGAGAAGGACAAAAAGCTGCGAGAGCTGCGTGAACAGACTCGCCGTGTGTCCAACCCCATAGGAACCAATGACTTTGATTACGAAGACAAACAGAAGACGCAGGACAACATCCAGGTCTACGAAGGCCTGCACTTCAACCTGGCTGCAGAGAACAGTACGAGACACTTCTCTCTCGTTATCCTTTATATTTAAGGTTCATGCTACGATACATATACAGAACTGTGTGAAAGCTTTTAGACTCTCAAATGTTTTACATTCTTCACTATCGCAGATCTCTCTCTGATCGGTCCCACATTTATTCTGCAGCATGACAACGACCCAAAAATTGCAGCCAGTGTCCAAAATAAGTATTTTAATTGACAACAAGTCCTGAAACAGATGGTGTAGCCCCCACACAGAGCCCTCAGTCTGAAGAGACAGTCTCAATACACAGAAGAACCGTGGCAACCTGCCAGCCAAGAACCTGGAGAAAATTATTCAAACATTAAAAGATTATGATCTGCTTCAGGTTTCTACTGACGACTGAACTTTGGATGAAGTTAATCCATAAATAAAGACTATTCATTAAAACATATTCACTATAGTGCCTTAAACTTTTGCACAGTGTTGTCGTAAACACTCATCACTCGTCGGCTCCGTGTTCACGTATAAAACAATATTTTTTTATCTTTTTAAAGAGCTGTGCAAACCTTTGGAGCGAGCGCTGGACGAGTGGTCTGCTCTCCTGAAGACTCAGACTCTGCCGTCGGTCCGGAGCCACAAACAGACCTGCAGCTCCATCGCTCTGGCTGCAGCGCTCTTCAGACTCATGGGGAAGGTAAGAAGAGAAGAAGATGAAGGTAAACGTGATTCTCTGCGATCTCATTTGCTTCTTAATTTAATTCAAAACCTCCGTATTTGCTGGTGCAGCCTCTGAAGGCGTTGGAAGCTTACCAACTCACCGTCGGACTGTCACGTCTCCTCGCTGACGCCCACGGCTGTGCCAGCGCCCTCTGTCAGTCGGCCGGCCTCCTTCTGGAGCTCGGCGCCGCTGATCTGGCTTTGGTGAGGATTTTTCATTCATACCAATAAGACAACTGGAATTTATCGGCCATATTTTTTTTGTTCTACAAGTAATTGTTCCTGTGTTTTAGATCCAGTTGGAACAAGCAGAAGAACATCTTGCTGCTGATTCCACCACTGACGGACCGTCGTCCCTCTCCATGCTCGCCGTGCTGTTGAAGGCGCAGTACTGTTACAGCACAGGACAGGTACACATACGATCTATTACATTTTATTTTATTAAGAATTCCCATTAACTGATGCTGTAGCATTCAGCTGATCTTCCTGGGGTCCCAACGAAATATATACAATATAGTAATAAATATAAAAACCAGAAATTAATCCATAAAACATCCATAAAAAGCTGCTAAAACACCTCCAATCCTGTTATCAATTTTCAAAGCTGGGATATGGAGGAAGGTTATTCCATAATGATACAGCTCCATCCTATATTTCCCTAAATTATCAGCTGGTATTCAATCAAAAACAAGGTCTCTTATAACGTCCAGGTTTGTTTACACAGACAAATAAAGAATGACCCCAGAAACAGGCTGGGAAAAACTAAAAAAGCTCCTGAACAATGAGCTTATTGTTGCATACGGTCACTAATGTTTAAAAAATCAACAGAGCAAATGGAAGGAAAACAGGAAATCATCTTAAAATATGAAGAAATATACTTCTAAAACAGAGGGAATTATAAATAAAGGCCTCTCTGCCTCCAATAAGGGCCTGTTAACTGAGGTGAATAAAGGCCACGGTCACTATTAACTTCATCACCACTACTGTATATTTTCTGGAACAGGATGATCTCCTCTTTTTCTCCTTCATTAAATCTCTCCTTCCTCCTCTGTGGCCGTTGCAGGTGAGTCAGGGCGTGTCCTACTTGTGTCTGGTGCTTAAAGAAGTGAACGAGCAGCGCCAGTCGAAGAGCTGGTACCTGCTGCGAGCCCAGGTGCTGCAGACCTGCTGCTGCTACCTCACCCTGGACACGGCCGCGCTGCCGCAGGCCCAACGCAGCCGCATCACGCAGCACGGTGAGCAGACGCTCCTGCACCGCTTCATTTAATACAGCTCTGGGAAAAATAAAACCACTCTCTTAAAAAGCATTTCTACATGTACGGCACTTGTTTCATTGCAGTTTAAATACCAACACAAACACAACTCTTCTGCTTAATGAGACACTGATGAGGTGATCGATCACCGGACCCATAACTGAATTTAAAAGAAGATTATAAAACCACTGCTGATTAAACATTGACATTATTATCTTCCTAAGCTAAAATATTTATGTTGTGTTGTTTAGGAAAGAATATAAACATGTTTTCTTTGTGTTACTATTATTCAACGTCTGAAAAGACTTAATATTTTTGGTTATTTTGACTAGTTTGTGACCTATTTCCTGCTAATAAATGCTCTAAATGTCAATATTATTATTTCAATTTTGGGAGAAATGTTAGTATAGTAGTTAATAGAATAGATAGAATAAAACAAAACTGTTCTTTTTACTCAAACACAAACCTATAAATCGTAAAAACCAGAGAAAGTCATCATTTTGAAGTGGTCTCCTCATTTTTTTTCCAGAGCTGTAATACCAACATACATGGCTTTTTATTTTATTAGTAAGTATTTAATCTCATCGTGTGGACCTGTCTGTGTTTGCGTGTTTCAGGTTTCTCCAGCCCGGACACGGCTCTGTATGAGAGTCTGAAGCTTCTCTGCAGCCTGATGGTCACGTTAGTGGGGAAAGGCCTGTACGGGACCAGCAGCAGCAGCAGCAGCAGCAGCAGCTCTGACGTTCGCTTCGTCGACCAAGGTACAACAATGTCTCATTCACTCGTTCATGCTTCCTGCCACTTGCATCTATTAATCTATTATTTTAACTTTCACTCTTCTTCTTCTTTTGCAGGAGGAAACCTGGTGCTGAAGTGGCAGCTGCTCTCGGAGCTGCTGAGCTGCTCCATGAAGATGGTTTCTGTCCGAAGCAGCTGTGGAGCCGTGAACGACGCCAGGCTCCAGTGTCTGGAGGCGCTGAAGCTGGCCATCAAGCTGCAGGCGCTCAGCCAGTACGCACACACACAACACACACACACACACACAACACACAGACCATTAAAGACATTTATATGTGGAAACCAGCAGGTGGCGCCAGACGACTTCTCTTTCTCTCACACTCATTAGGGGGTGAAGATGTAAAAATAGTAAAGTCGAAGCTGAAAGTTAGTTATTAGCATATTTACAGAATCTGTAGATTTAACTGGGAGCTGTTGATATAATTTATTGTGCAGTATTTAGACCACAAATGCTGAGTTGCACTTTACACTGTGTTCCAAATTATTACGCAAATTATATTTTTCTCAAATTTTCCTAAATAGTCAATAAAAATGACAGTCAGCATAATTTTCAAGTGATCAACTGTGAATTTAATGAATGTGAATGCATTGAACAAACCTCCAAATGATAACTATATATTTTTTTTAAATAAAAAACTTAAAATGCACTGTTCCAAATTATTATGCACAACAGAGTTTTATAACATTTTTACAGGTTGTAAATGACTGAAAATGCTCATTTTTTTGGATTTGTGGCATTAGGAGGTATAATTTGCGTAATAATTTGGAACATAGTGTATTGTCTAGCAAATCTGGATTTTTATGAAGATTTTTCTACAATTTATTATAGATGGTGTTATTGATTTGCTGTGTTTGTGATGCTGGACTTTGTGATTTACTTTAGTTTTTATATTTGAAAAGGTTCAAAAGTGTATTTACAGTTGTGCTGTTCTATTCTGCTGTACGATCTGAATTTAATTATTTTACCACCTGCTCATTCAGTCATTGCTCAACTTAAAATAAACTTAGACTGGCTCCAGGATGCAGCTGGATATAAACCTGTGTTTAGTTTACTTGATGGAGTTTATACCTTTTTACTTACTCTTTTTACTCTTTATTTACCGTATGTTTGTTTGTTTGTTTTTTGTTAGATGTGCTGAGCTGCTGGTGGTGAAAGCGGAGCTGGAGCTGATGCAGGGGGAGAGAGAGGAGAGTAGAATCGATTTAGACAAAGTCAGAAACCTGCTGGAGCTCTGCACAGGTCTGTGTCTGTCCTTGTGGATTTTAATGTATTTGCATTGTGTTTTTTGTGTATTTTAAATGTATTTTGGGCTGTAATTTTCTGTAAATTGAAAGAAATTTCTGTTTGTGTTTGCGTGTTGTTGAAGTTTTCATACAGATCTCTCAACCCCAGTTTGAAATATTATCATAGATTTTACGTTTATTGAGCTTCATAACAGGTTTATTTTGTCTTTTTCAGATTTTTCCGACCAGGTGCAGAAACCAGGGGTGAAAATCAAACCGAGGAAAGGTCGTCCAGCGAAGCAGCCCCAGTCTCCGCTCCCCAGCGTGGAGGACGACCTGCAGGACATCCTCAGCACGCGGTGGATCACGTCAGAACCCGTCGTGTCGGACCCGACCAGCTCGCCGCCCCTGAAGCCCCGCCCCCAGCGCTGGCTCTCCTCGCTGGCCCACGGCGCCGACTGCCCGTGCCCCTGCTGCTCCGAGCCGTGTCTGGGCCGCGCCACCGCTCGCTGGGCGGCGACGCAGGCCGACCTGGTTCTGCAGCTCGAGCCCGACGACGCCAAGGTCGGACTGAAGCTTCAGTGGGCGGCGCTGGCTCGCTGTAAGAGCGTCACCGCCAAGCTCGGGGCGAAACTGACCAAGCTCTTCCCTCCCTCTGAGAAACGCTCCTCCTCCTCCTCCGTGACGTCTAAACCCTCGCTGATGCAGGACCTGGTCGGCCGTGTCTACCTCTCCATGGCGCTGGCCGGGCTGGAGCCGCGGCTCAGTAAAGTCTGCGCCGTGTGGAAAGTCCTGGAAGCCGGTTTAGCGTTTGTCGATTCCTCTCCATCGCCGGTGTTGAGGCCGGTGAAAGCAGGACTGATGGCGACTAAAGCCGTCGCGTCGCTGATCACCTTGGCTGCTAAACAGGTAACGGGACGAGACGCTTTTCTCCCGATTCGAGTCTTCTACGATTTTTTTTTTTGGGATGCTGATTCGATTTAAATTGCAATTCTACGATATTGCAGATTTTCTCAATCATAATCATTCAACTGTTTCACTGGTGTTAAAAATGCAGACTAAAAATTATGTCTACAGACTAATTCCCCCAGAAATACACATCACATGTAAGTCAGTTTTTAAAGGACAATTCCGGGCAAATTCAACTCAGATTTTCAGTTTAATTGCTCCTGTTTTGAAGTGTACTTTTTTTTCCCCACAGACAGCGTCAGGTGGCGACTCAAACATGTGCCAAGAAGTTTTTTTAGAGTTGATATTCCTGTGTTTATGACACAAACAGTAGCTTTCTGACTTCACGTGAACACACAGAGCATCAACTTGTATTGGGTCTTTAAGTAAATAAACTTCTGGGTACATGTTTGAGTCGCCATCTGATGCTGTCTGTGGCTTTGAGGGATGTAAACAGCCTAAGCAGCAGAACTTCAATCCGCTCCCATTCATTGCTGCCGTGGCGATGCAGAGACAGACACAACTACCACAAAACTTAAGCAATTTAACTGAAAATCTTCAGATTCCTTCTTTTAGACCTAAAATGTTAGGAACATACAGCTGAGTTGAATTTGCCCGGAAGTGTCCTTTAAGATGAATTTAGCAGCAATATATACATTTACTCTCTTTTCAAAAGCCTGAACTGCATAAGAGAGGCAAAAATGAAAAAGTATAGTTCTGACGAAATGAGATGTAGACTGAGTTAAACTGTTTGTGTGCAGATAAATCTTAAAATGTAGCACTTTTGGAGTCTATGAATTAACTCACTTTTCAAAACCTGGACTCTGTTAAAAAAAATGTTTTTTAAAAAAAAGGCAAACAAATACACATTGCACAATATTTTTTAAAAAATACTTAAGTGAATGGATTTTTTTCTCCCCCCTACAAACAGGGCTGCAACCCGGAGGAGCTCTTCTCCAACGTCTGGACCTGGGCCGCAACAAAAGGCGGGAAAGATCTGAAAACGGAGCAGAAGACGGCTCCTTCCTCGTCTGTGGTTAAAAAGTCTAAAGACTCGAATAAAAACACGGATGTTCCCGACAAAACAAAGGAGCCGAAGAAAGCCGCCAAAGCCGTCAAGACTGAAGTGACGAGCTCCTCCAGAGCGAAGAGGCCGGTTCCCATGACTCCGGTCGCCGCGAAGTCGAAGCCGTCGGTCAAAGACCTCGGCTCCTTCGACTTCAACACGGTGGTGCCGACGCTGGCATTCACGCCTGTTCAGAAGCTGAGGGCTAAAGCTCCGGCGTCGGCGCAGAAATCACAGAAGACGGCGTCCAAGCTCGAGTTTCGTGTGTTCGAGGAGCTGTCGCCGGTTCAAGAGAAAACTCAAGCCGTGCCCGCCGCGCCGAGACGCACGAAGAAATCACGCTTCAAGGTACAAAACTCATCACATGCAGGTTTCATTATTCAGAGAAATAGTATTGGTTTGATAAATGAGAATGGACTTTTACTATGCTAGGAAGAGCACAGTGGCCCCTAACTTAAAGGGATAGTTCAACATTTTGGCAAATTGGCCCATTGCTATAATCCCTATAGTCATAGCAGTAGGTTTGTTACCTTTAATTGTCGGTGCAAGCTATTTTTAGAACGGCGGAGCAGAGCCGTGAGCTGCTCAGAGCTAGGTAGGTAAATGACATGCAAAACCTCTGATGCACGTTGAGATAATAACCAACGTCCAGGAGTTGTTTTAGAGGGAAATTCACAAAACCTCTGTTTTTTTCATCAACAGTCTCTGTATTTACCTCTAAAACAACTCTGTGTGGTAACATTGTGTTATTATCTCATAGCGTGGTGAATGTGCAGGTCACAACTTGTCCACCAGAGCGTTGTGGAGTTGTTGGATTGTGTATTTGATGAGTTTGACAAAGAAAACCAAGAAATCCCATGAGCCTCCGTAGCGTAGCTCTGAGCAACTCACGGCTCTGCTCCGCCGTTCTAAAAATAGCTTGCACTGACAATTAAAGGTAACAAACTTACTGCTATGACTATAGGGATTATAGCAATGGGCCAATTTACCAAAATGTTGAACTATCCCTTTAAAATTTTAGAAGGAACGCCCAGACTTGCCTAGTCCCTCTTTAAAAGAAACATGGTTTTTGATGTTTTTAACGCAGGTGGAGTTCAGCGATGAGAGCGACTCCGAGTCGGAGACAAAAGAAAAAACCCAGGTCGCTAAAAAGCAGCCGACCACGAGGAGAACTAAAACAACAACAACAACGGCTCCGGATCCGCCGCCGACAGAGAAACCCGCGCCCAAGACGAGACAAACCAGGGCGAGGAAAACCACGGCTCAGGCCCAGATGACCACGACGTCGTCTGAGGACGAGAAGAAACAACCTGCGCCAACGAGACGAGGACGAAGCAGAAAGGAGACGGTGGAGGACGAGCCGGAGAAGCTGAGGACCATCGAGGAGGAGGAAGCCAACGGCGTGCTGGACATCAGCATCGAGCAGCTCAGGACGTCGGACACAGAGACGGAAGGCAACGCCGCCTCAAGTAAAGATACTGATGGGAATTTTTATTGTATCTGTGCTTAATTATTTGTCTTAATGTTAGGGAGGAGTTTCTTCGGAGGTTGTAAAACTCAAACTGTTTCAGATTATCAACAACAAGCTAGAAAGAAAATCATTTGTAGATTTGAGGCATAGGCATGAGGAATACTTGTCTTATTTCTTGTCAAAATGTCTCATTTCTAGTCAAAACTAATCTCATCACCTTAAAATTTACTTCTTTTCAGATAAATTTAACTTGTTTCAAACTAATTTTCACTTGAAATCAGTAGAAAAATCTGCCAATGGAGCAAGTTTTTTTTGCTTGTAATAAGAAAGAAAAACTAAATTTATCTGAAAACAGGTTAATTTTCAGGTGATGAGATTAGTTTTGACTAGAAATGAGACATTTTGACAAGAAATAAGACAAATATTCCTTTCTTGATTTTGAGTTTTTGCAGTGAAGTCACCATAAAATCACCCAATATGTCACCAGACGCTAAGGAATTATGCTCATTTGAAATATACTGATCGAGCTGACAACAATAGTTCAGTCAAATCATCTTTTATGTTTTGATTTTGGCCTGTGTCTCTGCCCACTGCGCAATCTCTCAGTCATAAAGTCAGTAGCAGTGCAGCAGCATCTAGGTTGCCAGTTCCCTTTCAGCTGCAGCTACAGCTACTAATGACTGATGTTATTAACACTAAAAGACCTCGCTATGATGACAAAAGCAGAAACAAAACCAGAATTTGCACAGGAGAAGATGAGTTAAAAAGAGACAACTGAAAGCAGAGAGGAACTTGAGGAAGTGGCTCATTTTCCTGGATATACGCAGTACGCACCTGGCTTCTTTTTGAACAATAATCAGTTTTCCCAGTGCATATTTACAGATTTACCTGCTTCATTTCCTTCTGTTACTACATCGTCACGGCTCCTGTAGTGTTTTGAATCAGGCTGCAGCAACAGTTTGGGCCACAGCCTGACATACAGCTGCTTTTTAATATATGAAGAATGACGGGAACTATCATAAACAGTCCCTTCAGTGTCCACCTGTATCTGGACGGTTGTTGTTGTAGCTCTGATGTCTGGTGTCTCGGTGCAGACGTGGACTTGGAGGTGTTGCGGAGGGATCTGTGCTGCGACCTGGAGAGAGACGACCTGTCTGAGCTGAGGAGCCGAGGTCACCTGAGAGAAGGTCTCCACACTCACCTGTCGCACTCAGACGCCAGGCCAGGTGAGCTCATCTACACTTATACTGTATCTTAGATCTTATTCCTCATTTTTTCCATAATATACCACCATAAAAAAATGTTTAACATAAACACAACTTCCTCTATCTGCAATGTTGCTTTAAAAATATTCAAGTACATGCAAAAGTGCTGCCTTTGTTGTCACTATTGTTGTACTGTATATACAGTATTTACAGAATCTGAAGAGCCTCTAAAATAAAAAGCTTGTAGAATACGACAAACAACAGCCAACAAGAAGCTTTTTTGATCTGGCAATCGGGACAAAATATCCAAACAAACCATTTTAATTGGAAATATATTTGGAGTTGAAGCATCATCTTTCTTTAGTAGTATTGTAAGGCGGCCAATGTCGAGTGTTGAATAAGGTTTGGGGTTTTCTTCAAGTCTAGTGTTGCCATAAGAAAGACGCAAGGCGAGTAATACACACAAAAAAGGTCAGATACTACAAAAAATATACATAATAGCTACATCACCAAATGTACCTTGTTACGGTCCTCCACTATCTAAAAAAATAAGTGCCAATTTCACTGGTGGACTTTCTCAGAGACCAAATACTGCAGCACATCTAAAGAGCAAGGACAATGTCTCGTATTAACATATGTGTTCAAATCAATAGCAACCCAAACACCCACTGAGTAAAACTCTACAGACAACAGAACCGTATTCACATTAAAGCTTTTCACTGCTGTAAAAACACATTTCTGTAATCCTCCTCTGCTTTTACGCAAAACTCAAACACAAAAGGAGGAAACACTGTGGAGGAAACACTGTGGTCTGATGTTTTCAGAGAACGTGTCTCTGGAGGACGTGCAGACGTTGCTGCGCTCCGCGTGGCTCGCCCTGCACCACTTCCCCTCTCCCACCGTTTACCCGACTCTCTCCGCGCTCCTGGCTCTGGCGCTGGGACACGACGACCCGCTGACCACCGCCATGCTGCACGCCCAGTCGCTGGGCATCACCAGCCGCCATCGCACCGTCAGGCATTTAGCCAGCTGTCTCAAGTAAGAGCGTGTTTGTAGTTATAGATTTATTTTATAGATATTACGTTACTTTACTTTAACTTCTGTGATGATGAAAGTCACTGAGCTCTTCCGTTGATATGCATGTTGTGTAGTTTTGTAAGTTTCTGGGCTGTATTTCTTCTGTATTTAAATTTTAATGCATTTTGGCAACATTGAGCAGGACAGGGTTCCTACGCACGTATGGAAAAGTATGGAATTTGATTTTATACATTTCAAAGTCTGGAAAATGGAAACTATTGTATGGGAATTTATTTATCTTAATATTTATCTGGGTTTGGTCTTATGGGTTCATTATTTTTGCTATTAGGTGACATAATGCCATAAAAATTCAGAATAATGAAAACATGATTAATTGCATCATGATTTATTTACATGATACACATCTACACACAAATTATTTGAATTTATTTACCAAGAAGTCTGGAAATTACGGTCTGGAATTTTTGACATTTCAAATGTGTAATCCTGGCAGCACATATCCTAAAAAAAACAAAAAAATGTCTAAATAAGTGACAAATTGTGTAAAATTTGTCAAGAAACAGAGTTGCATTGAGAAAATTTGAATTACATTTATTCCACACTTTATTTATGTATTTGTCATTGTGCATTTACATCGAAATATTGTCGGCGCAAAACCTCCAGATACCTAAAAAAGAAGAAGAAGAAAAGGAGAAAAGACAAAAATAATAACTCACTAAAATGACGCTTAATTTGCTATAAAAGAAAGGCTATTTTCAATTCAATTCAAACGATACCGGTTACACCACTTGACATTGGGTTGCATGATGTCATAACTGAGCTTCCTCCGTTGTTTTGTACGTTTCCAACAGGAAGCTGAAGAAGTCGCCGACCGAGCTGACGGACCAGATGGACGCTCTGAGTCTGAAGGAGCTCAGTCCGACCGAGTCCAGGTCGTCCACGGAGCGGCGGCTGCAGCAGCTGGAGGACGTGTTCTCGTTCCCCGCGGCCGACGCCTCGTCGTTCCCGCAGAGCCACTGTCAGGAGTTCACACAGACACTTCAACACCTTCCTCCAGGTGGAGCCATCAACACTCTATACCTCATTATATTAAAATATATGATTCATCTATAACTTGTGGTTTCATACTTGATAAACTAAACATTAACTCCTGTCTCTGTTGTGCAGGAGTGACGGTGTGTGTGATGTCGCTGCTGGGAGTGAAGCCTGGCGAGATGGGCGACAGCATCGTTCTGTCGCGTCTGGAGAAAGGATCCGTCCCCGTCACCGTTCACATCTCCACCGCTAAACAGCAGGTGATGATGATGATGATGATAATAATTATTTGTTATTTTGACATGAATGATTGTGTCTCATCTTCTAAACGAGTTTTATCTAAACGGGGGAAAAATCAAGGAGAGAAAGAACCAGAATGTGAAACTGATAACTGGAGCCAATGGAGAAAGTTTCTGTTGATTCCAAATTAAATTATAAAAATGTTTTCTATTTAAAACGTGTCTTTTGCTTCACCGACCGTTCCAGTGACTCAGCGTTATTTGATGTAGGATGGGATCAACAGAAAAAATGTTTTATTGAAATACTGAAATATGAAAACGTTCAAAATAAAGAAGCCATGATCAGTTTATGTGAATATTTTCAACACTTTCTGTTAAACTGCCATTTGTTTTGGAAATAGATTTCTTTTTCTCAGCTGTTAAAGCCATTCATATAGACATAAAGACATATAGCGCATTTAGCGTGCGCCCGTGTCTGTGTGTCGATGTGCAGGCAGAGATCAGAGATCAGAGATGGTGTTTTAAATAACCATGTTAGCGTTTCACCAGCTTTCATCTCTGCCGTCAGCGTGATCGCGTGCACGTAGACACACATGTAGAACTGTAAGTGCAGGAAGTGTCAGGATGATTTCCTGTCAAAATGTGGTGACAACCACATTCGCCCACAGGAAACGCGTTCGGCTCCATATGGGTAAACGGCAGTGAAAATAACTGGCAATGCAGTAAAGCTTTTAATGTAGATGTATCATCCCACTATTTTTCTGTTCTTTGTGCTCTACTATGTAACAATATCACAATCTCACAATAATAGCCTACTCTACCTCAATAACAAGCCCATCATTTCATTGAAGTATTGTAAGACATTCCTGATATCAAATATCACTGACTGATATCAGAAGTAGCTCCATAGTATAATATTAATTCCATTATCCATAAGTCAACAGGAACATTTGATCAAAAGTGAAAATATCATGCCTTTCTCAATCACCAGCCTTTCCCCTGATCCCACCCTCACCTGCCTGTCTGCCCCCTCACTCACTCACCTGTCATCCCCCCCTCACTCACTCCCTCCGCCTCCCCCTCCCTCCGTCCTCACCCAGTTCACTCTCTTCTCCCTCTCTAACAAATAAAATCTATTATTATTATTATTATTATTATCTAATCCCATCTAACTGTCCTGTCCTATCTGAGGCATGAAAAGCCAACAAATAGTGACCGTTGTTGCTAAGGTGTGACTGTAAACATCAACAACAACAGCTGATTGGAAGTCAGCAGTGAAACAACGGCCACATACACACAAACAGTGAACTGACATGGTGACACGGATGGAGCGCCATCCAGCTGGAGCAGAAGGTCACCATGTGGGCACAGTGTCTGAAAGCAAAGTGGTGGGGTAATGAGCACACATGAGGCACGTCTGGAACGTTTGAGAGTGCGAGGTGGACCGTCATCATTTAGACAATAGGAAACCCTGAACATGTAGCTGTTATTTTACTTTCTTAGATTCCGATCGAGTTCAATTCACGTTTCCGATTATTTAATCAAAAATAACTCTAAATGAGTTGTGTTTAGCTGCGTTGTTAGACCACCCGCCCCATGTGTAGAGGCTATAGTCCTCGCTGCAGGCGGCCCCGGTTCGAGTCCCCTATCCTGCGTGTCATCCCTCTCTCTGCCTCCCATTTCCTGTCACTCTCTGAACTGTCCTGTCTAATAAAGGTATGAAAAGACAAAAAATAACTCTGACTGTAACTTCTGTCTCTGTGTTGTGCAGCGTCCGGTCAGCCGTCTGGTGCAGGAGATGGACGCCATCCAGCTGGAGCAGAAGGTTGTGAGCTGTGTGTCTGAGAAGGCCAAGTGGTGGGAGGGACGCCGGGCACTGGACGCTCGAGTCGAGGTGAGTCATGATGAGAGAAGAGAAGTGAACTGGAGGTTTCAGTTTAGAAATGTTTAAATGATGTTGTTGCCGTCTTTTATGGCAGATTTTTACACAACAGACGCAAAACTAATCACTATAATAATCTCTCATTCCTTGCTCTGATTAACAAACCTGCTCAACACTAAGGCTCTAACACCACCTCCTCCTTTCAGTAAGGTCACCTTTATTTCTGTTTCAACTCTTGTTCTACCTGCTTCTCCAGTTTCTGGATATAGTTATCTATCTGGAAAATAGACTGCCACTGAAATGAGCATAGATTCTGAGCTTATTTATGATTTTTTACTAATATTTGTAAATCTTGCGCTTCTTGTGTTTTAAATTGTCATTATATTCTCCTTGTTGGGCAGTGGGCCCTTTACCTGTTGTTGAACTCGACTGATGTGTGCAGTTCACACATACATTCAGCACCGTGCAATAATATCTAGAGACTGATGTAATAATCCTGACAGAGAAATATACTGTATACTTCCTCTATTTTGAGTTTATTTAGAGTTTTGTTTTGTTTCCTCAGCGGCTGCTGAAGGACATGGAGGAGGTGCTGGGATGCTGGAGGAGCCTCCTCCTCCCGCTCTCCTCAGACCCACAGCTCTCGTTTCAGGCCCAGCGCCTCCACAAAGCCGCGTCCGTCCGAGGAGCGGCGTGCAGCGAGGAGATGCTGAAGGTCTGTGTGTGTGGTGATGCTAACCTGACCTGAGCAGCAGAAACACAGCAGCTTCTTGACTTCTTCACTGCGTTGTGTTTCAGGCCCTGCTCTCCGCCGCCCCTCTGCTCTCTGACGACGACCTCCACAGATTTGCTCTCGGCCTTTCTCCTCACTGGGACTCGGAGTGCGACCGGCTCCTCCGCTCGGCCGCGTCCCAGCTGTCGGACAGAGACGAGCCGCACGGCCACGTCGTCCTCATTCTGGACCGGGTCGGTTTCAGCGTCTCTCCCTGTTGTTGTCTGACCTCGTAGTAGATGAAGGAGCTAGAATTCATCCTCCGTCCTGTTTCCTCTGCAGTTTCTCCAGAAGTTGCCGTGGGAGAGCGTCTCCGTCCTGTCGTCTCGCTCCGTCAGTCGGATGCCGTCTCTGCACTCGCTGATCGGCCTGAGCGTCCAGAAGGAGGTGAGGTTGAACTAGTCATTTACTAACTGATGCACTATTAACCCTCTGAGGTCGGGTTTGCTTTTACTTTAGCCCAGATTTTCCTGAAAAAACGGATGTCAGTTACTTGATTGTAAGTAAATTTTCACATTTGCTCTAATTTTCACTATATTACCGATAAATACTGCATAAATGCATAAACTATAATGTTTTAAATTCACATTTTGTTGTGACACAGTTTAATATTGAAAATATAAAGTTTAGGCTAAATAAAATAAAGTTTAGGTAAACTCATCCTAGAACCCCCCCCTCACACACACACACATACACACAGACGCACACACAGGTGCCTGTGTAGGCCAGCCCTTGTTGACCTCCTTGTCTGTTGACCCTGACTGAGCCACATGTGCATGGACTCCTTGGCATCAAACTCGTGAACACTGATCGACAATCAATCAATAATCATTTCTGTGTGGGAACACTGTCTGGACAGCATGTTCTGAACTACACAACCACCATTGCCATGTGACGAGATAACGCCGCTTACGAGAGCGGAGCATATTATGGGATGTTTAAAGTTTCCGCTGATGCGAGTTGCGGAAAAAAAAAAAATGCAGGTGACTTTCTGCACACAGTGCAGTCTCCGGTCTGTCCTGTCTCCTTTTCAAACGGAGCTCTGCTGTTTCCTAAGACATCTCCTCCGATATGTGGAGAAGAGTGGTGAATAAGCCAATTCACAGAGGTCATTAAATTTTTTTTTTGGGCAAATTTACTTGATCCGCGAGTTTTATGCATTGTAAAATTTCAAGAAATTCCCATTTACCTCCATAACTGGAGCCCTGCTCTGAGGTCGGGTTTGCTTTTACTTTAGCCCAGATTGGTCATCAAAGGGCTGAGGTTTTATGCAAGGAGAGCAGGAGTGAGAAATACAATACAGAAGAAAATGCCACAGACTCTGAAGGGTTTAAACTCCAGTGTTCATACATCTCATCACTTACTGTAAATCTTCTCCCCTTCAGTCGGACTCTGAGTCGATCCTGAAGCACGGCGTCGACACGGCCAAGGTGTTTTATGTTCTGGACCCTGACGCCAACTTAGGAAACTCTCAGGACCGGTTCAAGGAGTGGTTCAGCAGGTGAGAAGACGGAGACTCAGTTAAAGAAGAAAACTAGGTTTCTCTATCTCTTCCTTCCTTAATGACTTATTGTTTCTCCTCCACAGTAAACAGGACTGGGACGGTGTGTGTGGTGTTGCTCCGCAGCCCGGCCGGCTGGAAGAGGCCGTGGCAACCAAAGATCTGTACATGTGAGTCTGATGATGTCCTTTACTGAGACCTGATGGTCATAAGAGTCTGCTAGGGTTTACACCGGTGTCTTTGTGTCCTTCAGTTACGTGGGTCACGGTGCCGGCGCTCGGTTCCTGGACAGCCAGTCGGTGCTGAAGCGGCAGATGAGAGCAGCGTCCCTGCTGTTCGGCTGCAGCAGCGCGGCTCTGGCCGTACGCGGAGACCAGGAAGGACAGGGCATCATCCTCAGCTACCTCATCGCAGGCTGGTGAGAAACCGTCTGCTCTGGCTCTTTAACACTGGCTCTGCTCAACTTCACTGTTTTATGTTTTTTGACAACGCTCACAGATGAAAACAGCAAAATATTGTATCGTGGGTTTAAAACACTACACATCTAAAGTGCATTTCCCTTGTCCCTCCTCAGCCCGTTGGTGCTGGGGAACCTGTGGGATGTGACGGACCGGGACATCGACCGTTTCACCAAAGCCTTGTTGGAGTCGTGGTTGTCTGCCGGCTGTGGAGCTGCTCTCCTGGACCACATGGGGCCGTCACGTCAGGCTACGCACCTGAAACACCTGATAGGAGCTGCACCGGTGGTCTACGGTTTACCTGTTCACCTGCAGTAGAAGCCTCGGGTAAATGATCTGTGCAGTATTTAAAATGTTTGATCTATTTCAGCAGATACTGAACCAGTTCAGTCCAGATTTTTAAAGCTCATTCAACTGCATCTTTTTAATTTAAACCAGTGCTTCTGTTAATATAGTGTGAATGATGATTTTAAATCTTTTTATTAAGTGTTTGAATTCACTTTTTAATGTGTCGATGGAACAGATGTTTCAATAAATGTTTTCTGTCATTCAGAAGGTTTGGTGTCTGTTGTGGAAATTAATTCATCACCAGTCACGTTCATGTAGAGAGCAGGAGATTTACAGTTTTATCTGTGTGCATCCGTGTTTCTTTCCCTGTAACTTTGTTCTTATTTCAGATGAAGGCTTTATAGCATTAACTCAACTGTCTTTTTTTGCCTGTGTAGTTTGTTCTGGACGCACTAGAGTCAGAGCTCACTTTGTCTCTGGCCTCATTATTTTGGATGTGGGTAACATAGGAAGATGCACAAGGATAAGCAGAGGAACACTTGTGGTTGTGCTAAAGACAGTTTGAGGTTAACTTCTCTTATCATTCACCATGTCAGGTACCAGAAGCTGCTCACACAGTGTGGCCACCACAGCATGGTTTTTTGCAGGTTCAGACTGGTACATGCATTGTCATGACAGCAGGTTGGTTGCATCAGAGACGTGCCTATAAGGACAGAACTTGCTGTTGTGGCTGCGGCTGTGCACACACCGCACCTGCGTATAAAAAATGTCTATTCCTGTGTTATCAAGCATGATTCTTTTTGAGATTATATATTATGTAGTAAAAAGATACTTATTTATTTAAAATGGAAAACATTCAAACTCATTATTTTTATGTAGGCTAATGCAGGCTGTCAGTATTTTAATTGTGCTGACGATGTTTGCTTGTGAGACCAGTATTTCAGGAAGCAGATTATGGTTCCTTTCATTGTATCGCTGGAGTACATTGATTTCTTCTCAGGAGCCAGTTCTTTGTGGCAATGTAGAAGCTGCAATACCACATAGCTGAGACTTGTATGAAGATCTGCTTTTATTCCCTCTTATCTGAACCAAATGTTGTTTTCCCTTATTTTATTCTCAGACTGCTACCATTTTCTTAATTTACTGGCTGTGGAGCATTTTTAAATCACTAACGGAGAGACCCCCAGACCCCCTATGTTGTTTCCTGACTTGAGTAAATGATTTGCTGTGTACATGCAAGGAAGGAGTTGTTGATGAAGTGTGAATCGGATCATAGATATAGAAAGGTATGAGTACTACTCTCAATAAAATTTTCAGGCACCGCTTCTCCTCTCCTTATTTCTCTGAGCCATTTCATCAACATCATATAAACTAAATGAGAAAAAATGAAGCGATGGTCGTGTTGCTTCACAAAACACTTCTCTGTAACATCAAGTAACCCTGAGCAGAGGTACTGTAAGAAAGATATTCAGATGAACTTCAGGATCAATCCATAGAATTTCTTTTTACAGCTCCAGTTGGAGACAGCAGCTCAACAAACAAATGTTAGGGTTCAAATTCATTGTGAAGTGTGGTGTGACAGTTGCTGGTGATATTTTCAGGTGAACATTTGAAAGCTTTTTTCAAGAGCATGTTGAAGACCTGTGTTTTTCAACAGACTGATGAACTTGTGGTCTACTCAGGGCTGCTAGCTTACTTTATGATTCACACTTCAAAATCAGATTTTGATTAAGAGGAACAAAGGAAGGCTTTCTGTGTGTGTGTGTCTGTCTGTCTGTCTGTCTGTCTGTCTGTCTGTCTGTCTGTGTTTCAGGTATTACAGTGCAGATTCCTGCACGCATTTTACGTGGTGTATGAGCCCACATGGAGGTTTTGGTTGACACCTATGTTCTGCAGCACACAACACCCACAGATGTGAGTTACCAAAGACACAAACGTTTCCAAACACTGATGAGTGTAGATGATGTTAAATCTGGGAGCCCAGTAAAGAGACAACACATGCACATTTAAAATGGATGATTGAAAAACCTGAGTCTCTAAGTAGTTTTTATTTTTTTATTTTTTTGTTCTCCTCTCAAGGGTGACAATTTCCTCCTGCTCCTCCTCTTCCACTGACTCAAACTTCATGAATGACTCATTTTTCCCCCTACAACTGATTAAAATCTCTCAGTGAGTTTAAGACAAATGCCCTCTGTTTCAGGGATGTGATGCTGAACAGAAGCTACAGTTCCCTATAAATCATTTGATCATTGATTGAAAACCAATTCATTGATGCTCATTGAAATTGTCAAACTTTTGAACAACTTATCCTTCCATTCAGTTATCAATGTAACAGTCTTAGGATGATCAGTTTACCTTGTATAATATGAAGTGTTGAAGAAACAGGTCACACCTTTCAACCATACTGGCTGATCTACATCCACTATCTGCTGCACATAGAACAGTTTGAAAAATATTTTAATTACACATTGATCATTACACACAAAAGAAATCATGGACAGTTGAGTTGTTAACAATTTTATTGAAAACACTAACCCATGACAGACTCTGGATGTTTAAACTTTCAAGACTGAAGATTTAGCAGAAATCAGATCTCATGTGTTTTTTTGTCAGTAAAAATCAAATCTCAACTGATAAGGACACAATAACTCAGAAATATTATGGAGGGCAGCCTGGGTAATGCTTTGTAATTGTATGTAATGGGTAGCTAATGTAGACTGGCCAGTATTGTAGAGATCTAAGATGTAAAAAGGCTTTTTTTAGCAACAGTAGCAGTAGTAGCAGTAGCAGTAGCAGTAGTAGTAGCAGCAGTTGTAGGATTAGTTCAACTGGCCAAACGCTGCTGCTCCTGAGTCCTGACAGACATTTATCAGGAGCAAGCAACCAAAGTGTTTTCTCAGGTTCAGTCATGTTGTTCACTCCTAGTAAAAAGTAATGTCTGAATCAGTGTGCAGCAGTTTGTCCATTTCTACCAGCTCCTGACTCTGACTGAGGCTGTGCACTGATGTTTGATTGACTGCCATTATTCTCGTCCCTAAAAATGTGTAAGTGCACTTACACATACTGTAGCAATGTGTAGGAGTTTCAGTCGTAGTAAGCTAAAAAAGTTCCCTGTGCTTTTTGAATCCCACTCTAGTTGGACCTTTTGTTACATGTTACTGTGTTGAAACACTGTAAGCCAGCTACGTCTCTGTTTGCATTATTATAATACCAGAGTTTTCATTTCTTTCTTTTGCCAAGAAAATAGTATATCCAAAGATGCTTATTTATGCCAATTTACTTTTTATAACATACTTTTATAAACTTTTTATTCTGTTCTAAGTTGCATTATTATTTGACCATGTTGTTTTTTGTTTTGTTTTTTATTCCAGTTAGATCAAACTAATTGTAAATACATTGCACCATGGAGACAAAAAGTGAATGTCAATGCTTTGTGTAACTTTCATCAGTAATGTGAATGTCTTGAACATGTTTTGAAGGAGACTCAGCCAACAGTGACGATCGGCTACGACTGAAGTCACTTTAGATTTGCTTTCTTTCTTCTTCAGTGTCAGTGAAGGTGGTGTGATATCATAGCAACCTTTAAACTTTACTTTTATTCTGTGTTTTCCATCTGATATCCTGTCTGTCCAGAACTCCACCAGCTGCTTCAGGTCTTTTTGCACATTACAGACTTGATGCAGACGTTGTAAACAAAGGATTTGCCAATAAATAGTATAATTCACTTTAATCTATTTCAAGTCCTTCTGTTCCAATACAATACGTTTTTAACATACCTGGATGTAAATAAATAAATGTAAAAGTAAAATAACATAAAGGCCAATATTGATATCTTCACATCTTCATGTTTTATGTCAAGATGTTTCCAGTGAAGGGGGTTATACTGTGTGTCTGTGCGTGTGCCTATTGAGTGTATTTGTGGGGGTGGGTTTTCATGATTTTTCTTTGATGATCATGGTTTTTTGTTCTTATCCTCTGTGAAGCTTCAAGCTTTAAAAGTGCCATAAATAAAGTTGAATTGATTGGAACTGAAACGTTTTCAGTGAAATGTATTTGGCCGATCGTCTCCTGCAGCTATTGTACGTGCGCTCCGTTTCGACCACTTCCTCCCCCTTCCTTTGCGCGGCTGTCTTCATGCGTGACACTTTCTGAAACATCTCCGCGCCTGGTCCTGAACGACTCGGGTGCAGTCAACACTCTGTGGACACAACACTAACCCAGAGAAGTCTGGGGACCGTGGAGCAGCAGATTCCTAAACTTCTGGATGTCGGTGAGGAAACTTTATTCACTTCAAGAGATCAGAGCTCGTCTGTTTCAAATTTAAATTGAGGATGTGGCTTTATGAAACTGAATGAATTAACTCAAGCTAAACGTATGGGGCTGGGCAATTAATCTACTTTTGATCCTGATTTCGATTTAAGATCCAAATTTAGCCTATATAAGTCAAGGAAAATGGTCATTAGTCATTTTCTTGTCATTATGGTGTTTCACTCGCTCAGACAGTCATTATGAACCGGTATGAAGCTTTTTTTTTATACAGTCTATGGTATGAACGAGCTCCTCTTCCTGGTGACAGTCAGAAGTTGCCAGACTCAGTTTGCAACGTGCCTGTGCGTAACGGTTTTTGTCGGGTGATGGATTTTTTTTTTGAAAGCATAGCCAATGAAAAAAAGTGTGCAATTACCTTTGTCGGCAGACAAAGGTTCTTTGCAGAAGTGGAATTAAAATGTCCAGATAACAGAAAAAGCCAGGCAGTAGGCTATACCCTTGGTGAATCCTGGCTCAGTTGCTCATTTGCAGATCGAGGATGACTGAGGGCAGATTCACCTCTTCATCTCCCCGAATTGATACATTTGGTCATTGTCATAAATGTGATTAACCGGAGTGCTGGGTATACTATGGATGCTGCAAAGTGTTTCATCTCTGTAGTTTGTGTTTCACTCTGAGCTGTCTCCTCTTGCAGGGTGAAGATGCTCCTGCTGCTCCTCACACTGGACCTCTGTCTCTATGGTGAGTTCACTGCTTCACTTTATTCTCCACAGACTGGTACAAGTCCTCAGTGAGTCTGCTGCTCACTTACCCTCTGTCTCCTGTTTGTAGATGATGTGACACAGATCTGCTATCAGGCAGAGGAGAACCAGAACATCACACTGGAGTGGCCCTTCACCACTTCATCAGAGCCTCTCATTGTTTTCTGTGAGCTGATCACTGATGAGAAACCCTTAGTCCTGTATCATCTACTAGAGGGTGTTGAACAGTCTGAGGATGAAGAGTTTTCAGGACGAGTCCAGTGTGACAGAGACGCTCTGAGAGAAGGACGAGTCAGACTTAACGTGTCCAGACTCAGGACTGAGGATTCAGGACGGTACCGATGCAAGGTCAACATCCATGGTCAGTGGGTCATCAGTATAAATCAACTCAACGTCACTGGTGAGTTGAATCAGTTCAGCAGCCACACTAACAGCTCTGTGAGACTGTCCTCTATGGTACTAACACATCAGTTTAGCATGTTATTTGTTATTAGTTTGTAGTATTTTTAAATTAGTATGTTTGTAGTATGTGCACTTAATTCAGGAACACTCTCGTCATGATTAAAACCATTTATAGCAACAAATGGAATACAGTTCGGCTTGGCGCTGAAGCTCCACTCTGGGTGCTCCCTGGATGGACAAGCGCATGCTATGTCGCTCCAGGGAGACAATTTATACCCCCAGAGTGGAATGAAAGCACTGAGACACTGAGAAGGTGGAGGCTGGGGTGGAGGAGGCAAGCTTTTCCAGCGCAGCAGTGCGCAGCGATCAGAGCGGTGTAGAGGGGGAGATCAGTGCGACAGCCTATAGACCGCCTATGGTAGGAGATTGAATGTGATTGGATAGAGACTAATTGCTGGCTGTCAGCTGACTACAGCTGGGGCTGGCGACTTCCGTGTCCTGCATGAATCTTGGCATTAAACTTACGTTCAACTCCCATATTGATCATCTTGTAAAAAAAAAACTTGGTCAAAAAATTGGTTTCCTGTACCGTAATAAGGGTAACTTTCCACCGGCATGCAGAAAGAGACTAGTGGAGACTGTTTTCATGTCTGTCCTAGACTATGGGACATCATTTACATGCATGCCTCTGTCTCCACTCTCAAACCCCTAAATGCCATCTCTGCCCTTAGATTTATTACTGGTGCCACCTACTCCACTCATCACTGTACTTTGTATGACCTAGTAGGGTGGACCTCCCTAGCTCAAAGATGTGACTCCCACATGCTTTTATTCATCTATAAAGCCCTCACTGGCAAACTTCCCACCTACATCTCTTCATTACTTGTTCAGTCCATCCAACACCCGCTCTAGTAACTGGTTGCAATTACACATTCCCAAAATCCGGACTGAGCTAGGGAGGTCTGCCTTCTCAGCTTATGCCCCACACATCTGGAATCACCTACAACTAACTCTTAAGTTAAACTCATTCATCCCATGCAATCATTTCAAATCACTTAATGATAACTCCCTGTCTTCCGTTTGTAATTGTTTCCCCTGATGTCTTCTGTTCTGTCCTTTACCAGTGTATGTTATTGTGTATATCTGGTTATTGTGTATATCTGTTTGGCATTTTGTTTGTTGTGCTTTGTAATTCTCGTCTGCACTGTAAATGAGGCTTGCCTCAGTGCACAAACGAGTTTAAATAAAGGTAACTAAACTAAATTTACACAAGCTTCATTTTACTTTGATATGCAGTTGCACAGTTAATTGATTTTTCAATTGATTGATTTATTTAGGCCTAATTGATTAATTGCATTGCTGCCAACCCCTACACATGTGCTTTGGTAGCATTATATCCCCTTATAGTCTGGATTTTTATTCATTCTTATATATTTTCATCATGTATTGTATTGGGTGAATATTTTTATGTCAATGCATGAAGCCCACAATTACAATCAACAATGCTGACATGGCAATAAAGTATTGAAACTTGGAACCAGTGATGATTATTGGTTTAATTCAAGTTAATTCAAGTTCACTTTTATTTATATCACACTGTTAAAGCATAAGTCAGCGATCCGGTCGTTTTGGCTAATGCTGCGTTCAAGGCAGGCTTTTGAAACCGTAAGTTACGGCTTCAAGTCACAACTACGACTTTGTAGCGTTCCAGGTAACCCGTAGCTCGTGTTTTTACTGTCCTGTGGCCTGTGAAAGTCACTATAACGGCCTCTCGTAACTTCCGACCCGTGAACTCGTACCAGATTGAACTGGTATGACTTCACAGGAAAAGTACGAGTTTCCTTGAACGCACCATGAGTTAGCAGCCCCTGCCCTCGTCAGGCATCTATTGGTCCTCGTCCCTACGTCACCACATTCACGCGCACCCCTTGGCTGCACACACAGCCCTTCATGCCGTTGTCTCTCCTCATTGGATAACACTTGTATCCCACAAGGAAAGTTTTCTCCTGGTTTACAGCAGAGCAGAGTGACGGAGAGACTCGCGTTACGGCTGAAACACTCTATATAAGTGATTGCTGACAGAAAATAGGACTATTTAGGACTTATAACACTTATAAAAACACTGATATCTGCTTTTAAAAGACCTGACAGTCAACCAAAGTGCTTCACAGAGCAGAGACAGAAACAAAAATCAACATATGTACAAGAAACAAGAAGACATGCATCACACATTCTCACACACAAATGTATGTAACAGGACAAAAGTTTCCTCTTCAGATGAATCACCACATGTTTATGTTCTTTACAGCAGCTGCTGCTCAACCTGAAACTCAGAGACCAACTGAGAGACCAGAGACTTCAAGACCAGAGAGTCGTGGAAGGATCACTGTATATGTTGCACTAGGAGCAGCAGCAGCAGCAGCAGCAGCATCAGTTCTACTGGTCAGTCTCTGCTGCTGTACCAATGTGTAAACGTTTCATTTGTAATGAACTAAAAGGTCCCCTGTGTCTGTTGTTGTTGTTGAAACACTGGAAAGTAGCTACTTCTCTGTCTTTTCTTTTCTTTCTTTTGCCAAGAAAATATTTTGTTCAAAGATGCTTATTCATATCAGTTCATCACTTTATTCTGTTCTTTAGCTCTATAGCCTGTAACATGTCATGTTACACTGTTGTGAAACTACATTTGTGAGTCCGTTTGGAGAGATGTGTTGTGTATTTTTGTTTTGTTTCTTATCACAGTTAGGCCAAACTAATTTTATGAAATGTGAAACATGGGGACAAAAACTGAATATCAATGCTGTGTGTGTCATGCATATTGTCAATTCAATTCAATTCAATTTATTTTTAAAAATGGGACAATGCAAGTTCATGAACGAAAAAAATCGTAAACACGCCGGATTGTAGCCACAGGCTAATTTACATCCGCTGTCCCATACATAGATTGTAAATAAACCTTTGATGTCATCAGTCTCCTGTGTGTACATTTTAACATCAGACTCACACAGTTTGTCCTCAACAACATCAACAGTGTAAATAATATTATAACTTTATCGACAGTGGAGTTTCACATGGATCAATACATGAATAACGTGAGGTGAAATAATAGAGCGAGCTAGTGAGGTGACTGACACTGAAAGAGACAAAACATTATCATCAGTACAACAGTTCACATCCAGACCTGTGACGAGGTAAAGTAGGAACAGGAAATAAAATCTCAAAAGTCTAATTACAGACGGACCAGAACAAAAAGTGAATTTGTAATAATAATGCATTTTAATTGTAAGCGCTTTTACAAATGCTCAGAGACACTTTACACTTAAAAAATAAAATAAAGCAAAGTCAGAGTAAAAACAGTACAAAACACATAAAACTATTTAACCAATTACTTCATCGTGAGTTGTGGAAAACTTTCATCAGTAAAAGTTACAGGTTTTGAAGGAGCTACGGCTGAAGTCACTTTAGATTTGTTTTCTTTCTTCTTCAGTGTCAGTGAAGGTGGTGTGATATTATATCAACCTTTAAACTTTAGACCTTTATTCTGTCTATGTTTTCCATCTGATATCCTGTCTGTCCAGAACTCCACCAGCTGCTTCAATTTCAGGGCTTTTTGCAAATTACAGACTTGATGCAGACGTTGTAAACAAAGGATTTGTGAATAAATATTCAGTATAATTCACTTTAATCTATTTCAAGTCTGCTTGTCCCAATACTAGATATTTGATGTTTCCAGTGAACAGCAGGAAAAAAAAGGATGTGGATTCACTGTTTCTTGAGGAGGGGATTGTACAGAGAACACTTTGTGCACCGTTTCTTCCTTTGAAACGTTGTTCTCATTTCAGCTGAAGGCTCTCACTGTCTTTTTTACCTGGTTCTGGATGCACAAGAGTCATTATTTTGGATGCGTGTAAGATATGGCGTGTAAGATGCACAGACGTCGAAGTGAACTGTCTGAGTCAACGAGAGGTCTAATGAGTCACAACCTGCTGTGTGTTTAGGAGGCCTATATATTACATGAAAGGTGATCATGCACAGACTTTGAGTGAACTGTCTGAGTCAACGAGGGGTCTAATGAGTCACAACCTGCTGTGTGTTTCTCTTCTCTGGAGAAGGCCTGGTGAGACTATAGACAAATTTAATGTGAAATTCTTGAAATTACTGTAGCATTCCCTTTTCAGTCTTCAAATATACAGTGATCAAATGACACAGGTGAAAGTAGGTCAAGCTCACACAATTTCAGTGAGATTTTAAACAATTTACACATTCACACATCAGAAAGTTCCCTCATCAGCATTGATTAATTGAGCATGGAAATAATTAATTTATGTTCACAATGGGCAAATAAAATGGTTTTACCCCTCATTGGAACACTTTTATGGCTATTTCTGAGTTGTCTGATATTCAGTAGCTTTTATGTTTGGACTAATGAGAGATGCAATAGCAGGGCAACAAACAACACAGCAAAATTTACAACAGATTGAAGTTTGGACAGCAGGTGGCGCCAGAGTCATTATATTATTATATTACAGCTGCATAAAAATGGCCGTGGAGAATCTCAACTAAAGTTTGCAGCTTGTAACACAGTATAACTGACTGCACGTTGCCTGCTGCCGGGGGCTCTAAAAAGAGGCCTAGCTATTCACCAAATAACATGGTCGCACCGTCCTCTATAGTTTCAGGTGTTCACTCACCTTCTGTCTTTGGCTCCATCCACCGCTCCTCCTCCCTCTACCTGCAGCTTCTCCTCCCAGTGCGCTGTGCTATAATTCAACCGGATGTCTGAACTTGCCGGACAGGTCTGTGTAGGCTACTGTACATATCAAGACGTCAGAGCTGTTTCTGAAAGTTTCTGAAACTGATGCCCAAAGAAACTCATTGAGAGACGCGTGAGGACCGAGAAGCAGCACATCTGATGTTCTTGATGTCGGTGAGGAAACTTTATTCAGGTCTAAGTAGAATAAAGAGATCAGAGTTCATCTTTTTACTTGAGGATGTGATATTATGAAACATTATATTTATGAACGAATATTCTACGGTATTTCTGTACAGCAGCTCTGCAGTCTCGTTCTTTTGTAGCCTACAAAGTAAATATTTGCTGGTTAGCCCTACATCATTTAGTCTATGGGATGGATGTCATGGTGGACGGTTCAGCACTTATGCCTAAATTGTAAAGATATTCACAGATTCCAAATCAGAATCAGAAATGTACTGTATACAAAGTAGGACAGGAATATATCAGCTCTAAAGTGCAAGAATCAGATAAAGGGGACATGCAGAACAACAACAGCATGACAGTAAACATACCTATGCTACAATCCTGGACCGGCCCACGGGGGCAGGGGCCTTCCCTATAGCCCTGTCAAACTGAAAGCTTGGCAGACATAGAAACAGTAACCAGTGGGGCCAAGCTTTCAGTTTTCTACAGTATGCGATCAGGGCAAAACTGTTTTAATGAGGTTTAAAACTCATTTAGTTTTCCTTTCTTTTTCAAGACAATTGTTTCTCATATGGTTTGGTAACAGTTTCAGCGTGTTCTTCCGCCTTCTTACAACATCTTGTCTCGAAAAAGAAAGGAAAACTAAATAGCCTACCACAGTTGTGAGAGCTAGCAAGATTTGAAAAATGCACCTCCTCCAGAGCAGGGTTTCTTGATGGAGTTGTGCTAGGATGGATTCATAGATATATACACGTAGATGCCGCATCTGACGCTGCTGCCCATTGGAACGGACTGCCGCCGCCGCCGCCATCTTGTGCAGGAACCTCAATGTTAGAATGCAATGATGATATAACGTGGGTGATCTAGAAAAGTCCTTAAATTATTGTAAATACCGCACTTGCTCATTCACCAACAATGCAGAGATGTCAGTTCTTCTTGAGAAGGAGGTGTGTAACTTTTACTTACTGTAGTACAGAGGCAGAGGTCTAGCCTTTATATAGGTAGCGTCTACAGTGGTTTACACTCACTCGGCGGCCTCATCACCATAGCAACCACACACTCGCTACTACCACAGCCGGGGATAACAGCTGATAAGCCGATAGCCTACACATACAGGCAACAAAATAACAATTAACTAACTACCGGTATATGCACTAAACGTAACACCTATCTCACCCTATGATACGTTACCTTAGTTTCATTTAATATCAGATATCTTATCTACATCAAATTCAACAAGTTCATAACAAATATAAAATAACTTATTACTTGAGAAAAGTTATTCCATGTCTCTTCGTTTTGGCGTTTCTTTCATGGGAACATCCGTACGCGGCACAAAAGTTTGGCATTTTGCCAGATTCACAGCTGTCAAACCCGGTCTGAGCGATTGTTTGTCAGATGGAACACCTGCACAAGATGGCGGCCGTGAGGCAGTCCAAACCAGCCCGAATGCGGCATCTACGTGTATATATCTATGGGATGGATTGAGAACACAGCGAAACCAAAAAGTAGTATACTGTAGTATGATAAAGTGCTACAATGCGTAATAAGAAACTGTCAGGGAGGAATAGATGAAATGGGGGTGCAGCAATGCAAGAACCAGTGTAAGGTTTTTGTTGGAGTTGTGTTAAGATGGAATAAGAAACACAAATTACAACAACATACCATATGATAAAGTGCTACAGTGCTCAAGTAAAAGGTTGCAGTGCTTAGAGTTGTTGGGGATAGAGTCGGCTGTCAGAGGTGAGTAGATGGAAAAGAGTGCAACAATGCAAGGACCAGAGACACAATTGCGTTTGGGGTTGTACTGAGGTGAAATTATCATGGGGACATATGAGGTAGTACATTTGTAAAGTGCTGCAGTGCTCCTTATGGTTTCCCCATGTCGCTGCACAAGTCTGTGGGGGGTCATGTGCAGTGGCATGGGGAGCTGTGAGTGTGTTCAAATAAAATAAAAAAAAGGTTACAGGTCTGGTTGGATTTGAGCCAGTCTTTTAGCTGCTTTTTGAAAATGAGGAAAGTTGAGCAGTCTCTTATGGAGGCTGGCAGGCCGTTCCAGATTTTGCTGCCAAAGGTGTGCCTGAAAGGGATTGCACAGTCTCCTCTCATGGCATTAAAGGAGTCATAACCTGGTTTTTTACGTATCCAGCCCCCCTTGGATCGCTTTGGATCAATTCGTAAAACTTATTAGAAAAAAAAAAAAAATTTTAATCAAACATTGAGCTTGTTCTGACCCTTTTTCCTACCGCGACTTTATCACGCGAGATTACGCGCGAGGTTTTGACTGGTCCGGATCTGGTCCGGATGTGCATTGTATGAGGCACGCGTTGATTCGCCGCAGGAAGGACAGAGCAGGGGGGGGGCTTGCCTGCATGCAGACTCCAAAACATAAACGGCCCCCTGGTACCGCTTCGGCGATTTCAGGTAGTGGACGGGCCGGGGTTGGGTGGTGAAAGAGGCAAGTAGCCTCCGCCGGTGAGGTCACCGTAGGAGCAGAATCAAAGATCTCGTGCTTTAGGAAGGCACACCATTGTGTGCTATTCCTGTTCGGAGAAAGAGCCGAAGCGAAAAAACGGCGCCGCTTTCAAACTCCAGCTTTTCAGGCAAGTTTCAACTGAGGTCAAACACCAGTATGCATGTTTTAACAAGAGAAATTGCGATTTCCGGGTGATGACTCCTTTAACCCTGACCAAACTGTCCATCAGGATTACCCAGAGATCCACTGGATTGCTGTCACAATATAACACATCCAAACACTAAATATTCACTTTACAACTATGTTCTGCAGAGAAAATCTTCACTGTAAGAAGACAAGCTGGAATGAGACAATATTCACTGTGTAAAAAAGTTTCTTCTTCAGGTGATTCACCACATGTTTATTTTCTTTACAGCAGCTGCTGAGACACCGGGACCAGAGAGTAATGGATGGACCAGTTCATATATTGCACTAGTAACAGTAGTAGTAGTAGTAGTAGTAGTAGTAGTAGTAGTAGCAGTAGTAGTAGCAGCAGTTGTAGGATTAGTTCAACTGGCCAAACGCTGCTGCTCCTGTCCTGACAGACATTTATGAGGAGCAAACAATGCATTTCCTCAGGTTCAGTCATGTAATGTCTGAATCCAGGGCTGCCAAGTCTCACACTTTGAGTGTGACAGTCACGCAATTTGACCCATTCTCACACCACACGCCACACTTGGCATTTCTCACGCTTATATTCCCCACTCAATACTCTCTATTATTATTCTTTTTTTTCATGATAATAAACTCACAGCTTTCCGTAGTTGCCGCCAGCGGGTGAGTGTCTTGCCTCACCGGATGGACCAATAAACCAATGATAAACATGTTGGACAGCTTTTATTTTGAAACGACACGCGGGAAGTTATCTGATTTATCGGTGGAACGCAGAAAACTAGGATGACAGGCGCCTTGGATAAAGTGTGTGTGCGCATGAGGGCATAGCATGTTTTCTTTAGCTCCGCTGCACTCGGTGATCCACTCGTCAGGGCTGCTCCACCAGCAAGCGGCTCCAGGAGGAGAAGGAGGTGAGTTGTGTCTGCTGAAGAAAACAGGCAAAGCTAGCGGATGTTTGACGGCTCGTCCTACGTGCTGGGACCCTGTAATGTACTATTGATGAACTTTGGTGCAGTTTTGAGCATTATTTGTGGCTAAAAGTGGCGTTTTGCGGTTAGACAGTGGATCCGCAGAGCGCCGTGTGTGGCGATAGTGCGGTGTTTGCTGAAGTTGGTGGAACTCGTGAATCTAGCGGTCGGGGAAATTGATCTCTCGAGGGGGGGTCTGACTCGGTGTTACGGTGTGTTTGACCGTGGCTTTCACTTACGCCGGAATATCGCTTTAAATTAAGTTACGCTCGCCCGTGTGTGGAAAGACGTCGCCAAGGTGTAGGATGGTTATTCTATAGAAGAGAAACGCACTGACTCCTTTCATGTGCTGTGATTTTCAACCCCCAGGCTACATACAATACTGTGAAAAAGTATTTACCCCCTTCCTGATTTCTTACTCACCATCAAAAACTTCTAATAGCCTAGACAAAGATGACCAAAGTAGGCCTATATGATGATTTCATTTATTAAGTGGAAAAAAGCTATGCAAACCTACCTGATCCTACATGTATGTGAAAAAGTAAACCTTTTTATTTTATTTTTTTTGGGGGGGGGGGGGGGGTGAGTTCAATTTCACTCTTCACACCCAGGCCTCTCTGCCAGACCAGCTGAATCAAGAAATCACTTAAATAGAACGTGTCTGACAAAGTGATGTAGGCTGAGATATCTGAAACAGCAACACATCTAAAGAAATTCAAAAACAGATGAAAAAACTAATTATTGACAATTACCTGTCTGGAAAGGGTTACAAACATATTTATGTATTTATTTATGTAAAGGTTTGGGGCTCCAGTGATCCACTAATCCACTCAGGCTGCCTCAACAAAATATTATACAAATAAATAAATACATTGTGTGGCAAATCTGCAAAAAAAAAAAAGCACAATTTGCATATTAAAATTACAAAAAATTTCTCCCGGTGTGGATTTTGCAGGACTGAGTCTTAAAGCATAAATCGACGTCAAAGTTGGCCAAATCGATGTTAAAAAAGGCCAAAATTTTTTCGTCACCGACCTCAAACGCATCATGACACTAAAGTCTCACTCTTGTAATTTTCTGAAACTTGGCAGCCCTGCTGAATCAGTGTACAGCAGTTTGTCCATTTCTACCAGCTCCTGACTCTGACTGAGGCTGTGCACTGATGTTTGATTGACTGCTTTTACATTATTCTGTACTTTATTCTGTAAGTGCATTACATACTGTAGCAATGTGTGGAAGTTTCAGTCTTAGTAGCCTTTAAAGTTCCCTGTGCTTTTTGAATCCCACTCTAGTTGGACCTTTAATAAAATGCTACATGTTACTGTGTTGATAGCCAGCTACATTTCTGTTTAAATTATTACCAGAGTTTTCTTTTCTTTATTTTGCCAAGAAAATATTTTATCCAAAGATGCTTATTTATATAAATTTTGATGACACTTTATTCTGTTCTAAGTTGCATTATTAACAGACATGTTGTTTTTTGTTTTGTTTTTTATCCCAGTTGCGCTGCTCAAAAGCAGGCCGATCCTCTCGCTATTGGCGTCCTCTCAGGATGGACAGACCGTGCTGGAAAAAAATGGTAGCCCCACAAAAAATTGAGACTTTGGGCACAATTTGGACATTTACTTTACTCACTTTTGTTGCCAGCACTTTAGACAGAAGTGGATGTGTGTTAAGTTATTTTGAGGAGATGGCAAATTTTTCACCGTTCTACAAGCTGTACGTTGACTTCTCCACATTGTATCAAAGTGTCTATATATATCATACATGTTGTTAATAAACCCTCGATGTCATCTGTCTCCTGTGTGTAAATATTTTGGCCCAAGGTGATGCATAATGGCCAGAGGTGTACTCATATTAAGTAGAAGTACAGGTACATGTGTAAAAAAAATATATAAGTAGAAGTAGAAGATTCAACTCACTCAAGGTAAAGTAAATGTACAGGCTCTGAAATGTACTTTCACAGTAAAAAGTAAAAATAATGAATGACATATATCAGATGTAAAACCCAGAATAAAGGTCTAAAGTTTAAAGGTTGATATCACACCACCACTGACACTGGAGAAGAAAGAAAACAAACCTAAAGTGACTTCAGCCGTAGCTCCTTCAAAACCTGTTCTAGACTTTCACATTGAAAAGTTGGTCACTTTTACTGATGAAAGTTATTGGTTGAATAGTTTTGTGTTTTATACTGTCTCTGTGTACAAATATCTGATAATCTATCCAGTGTCATGTAGAAAGTGATGAATCAAAGCTGGTTTTATGTCTGTGTTAGATTAAAGTCTGAAGAAAGCCTCAGAGCAGTCTGCCCCTCCCCTTTCCTGTTATGGGCACACTCTCATCTCTCGTGAATGGAGGGGTTTTCATGGATCATTCCTTCCCATGGCTGCATCATGGCTGCAACACGGTGTGAGGACGACGGAGCAGCAGATATCTTAAGTTCTAGATGACGGTGAGTAAACTTAATTCACTTTAGCCTTTAAAAGCTCGTCTTTGACTTGAGGAAGTGGCTTTTTGAAACTTTGTTTCTCTGCAGCAGCTCTGCGACTCTAGCTCTGCTTTATGCACGAGTAGCTATGCTTGTGCAATTTTGAACAAAGGGACATGAGAGATGAAGAGAAGAGAAGAGAGAAAACAGGGATAATTCAACACTATGGAACTTTTCAACCGTCATATGTTTATAACTTTTGTGATGGTAGGCTACATGGACTTAGAACGGGTTGAATGACTGTCTGTTATGGCCTGAGGGGATCGACGTCTTTGGCACTGTGCAGAGTGTGCAGTTTTGAGGAGCGCGGCGGGAACTCGCTTTCACTTCACTTTCACTTTCACTTTCGCCGGTCAGTGAGTAAACGAGGGGGGGGCAGGCAACGTGGCCTTTCTGTCGGGTTGTGTATGTGTGTTTATCATCCTACTGAGAAATGATCCACTGGAAACAGAAACTTAGCGTGGACGTCTTCTGTTAATTTCCATACACTGGGAGATCAGGATGGTGATACGCGCTAGTGCCCATGATAGCCTATTCATTCTAGCGCGGCCAAATTCAACCAAAATTGAAAGTTATTTGATAGGCTATGCAGTTGAGTCCAGCTTTGAGAAAAATAAGCTGAGAGTTATGGGTTATTGGGTTATGTTGGTCACATGAGCAGTGACTCGCACGGAAAGTTTTTTTTTCTTTTTTTCCCTTATTGGTAATACAAATCTTACAAGCAGAAGAAATTTCAATACAAAAACACTTTGAAACTGAGCTAAACACGTCAGTGTTATACATATAAATTATAATTAAGGTAGAAATTAAAATAAATGAAATAAATACAAAATGCAAATGAAATTTACCAACACAAAATTAAGATCATACATCATATTTAGTTTTCTGGGGTCTGATGAAGGGAAAGATCAAATAATTGTTGATATAACAGTTGTGCATTTTTGGTCGTTAATATTTTTAAGTGAGTCACAGAGAATAGAAAGCTCTTAGAAAATAGAAAACAATGGGATTTATGGATGAAGTATTTTGCCAATATTATGAGGTTATTTAAGACTAATTCAAACTTTGAGTCTTTTAAAAAGACACCAAACCTTATGTTACTGTACGTTAATTTTGACAAAGAAGCGTTGTTATTTAGAAGACAACGTCGAAAAGCATCCCAAAATAAAACAGAGACATTACAAAAGAAGAAAAGATGTTACTCGCTCGGAAAGTGTGAGCAAAGCCATGAGGCATGTTGTTCATCTGTGTGGTTGGAGCAATAAAGAGAGTATGCTTTGGGTAGGACACATATTCTAGTAGGCTATTAAAGGGACAACGTGGAGTTTGTATTTGGTTCTAAAAGAGTTTCATATTAATGTGGATGAATCTACGTTACCACTTGTTAATGGGTCCATTTTCGATAAATATATTGTTTTGTCTTTATAGTTATTATAGGAGCTGAATGTGTTTGGTTGTGTATTGAAGTCTCGTAAACCAGCCTCCCCCGGAAATGCAATTCATTTCATTTCAGAGGGGGAGTCTGGCCTCATCTCCGTTGCATTTCTGGGGGAGGCTGGTTTACGAGGCAAAGGGACAATTCCAATCCGCCCCCTAAAGACTCAAGCCCTGAACCCAGAAGTGACGTCAGCTCTAAGTGACAGAGTGTGAGAGTGTGTGAGGGTCCAGATGCTGTGAACGTGAATGGAACAGCACTTACCCACTCTCACCACACGTTACCTTGACAACAAAACGTTGTTGATTCCGGTCTTGGACTGACAGATTTTTGACGGATTTTTTTTTTTTTTAAGTTCCCGGATCAGATCTGATCAAATGATCATCAATAATCAAAACTGTAGGCTACACGTTACTGACAGTAAACGTATTCTTTTTTTTCTCTTTCTTTCTTTTTTTTGTTGTTGCTCCTGTACATTAACAATAAAGAGGCTGGCGGAGCTCTCTGTCCACACAGTTTCTTCTTTTTTTTCTTTTTAATACTCGCTTTCTGACGGCATCCCATGTGTCATGGTTTGACCAGAGCTGTTCAACCGCTCTGTGTTTGACTCATAAAATAGACTGTAAAAAAAACAACGCTATGAACTGTGGGTAATTGTCAGCATCGGTGCTGACTTACGGTAAGGGGGCAGTAAGGGCTCATTCAGTGACTCACTGACTTGATGATCTGACAACGGAACAGCCCTCACACTCACGGACTTCCCGTGAAGGCGCCTCTAAGTCAGTGAGTCCGTGAGGGGTCGGATTGGAATTGGGCCTACAGGCTAGGTGGCATTGTTCACTCTCTTTGTCAGGTTGTGACCCGGAAGGGCAAATGTTTTTTTACCACTGCGGCGCGGAGGCACTTAATGTCACTGTTTGTTTGCTGATTTTCTTTTGTTTTCGGACAGTGCACTTTGTTGCAACTCAAGGAACAGCGTGGACATTCATTCAATGCGGTATGGGAGTGGAGGCCAAGTCGAAGCGATTCAACAAGATTATTCTGGAGTTAGACACCTCAGTAGCTCTAGTGTCAGACTGAGCTTCTTTAACAGTTATTTTGTTATTATTATTTAGTGGTCGACTCGCCCAGCAGCATTTCCCACTTTTGGTTTCGCGGATGCTGTCCGACGGGTCATGGGAATTAACAGCGCCAAATCACTACTTATGATCGGAGTTACGACGGTATCTGATCGTGTTTGAACCTCCGCCTTTCATTCTTGATCAATGAAAACATTTTTGGCTAATGTTTTTACTTTTGTCCGCCTTGTGCCGGTCCAAGAATTTCACTGTGCGCATGGAGGCCCATGTAGTGTGAAAACACTTTGCTTTCCAAAATTCCTCGTTGTCCCTTTAAGATATGCACACAACAATCTTATCTTACATCTTATAGACCCATGTATATTTTCTTTCTTTTTTTCTTTTTCTTCCGCTGGATATAGATTTAATAGGATCAAGCAATGTAACAATCTCTAATTGTTATTTATGGATAGAGGGTTTGACTGTATTTGTATTCACATGATGAGGTTTGCTATTTTTCTACATGATTACATGATATTTTTGATACTGTTTGAATGCCTTGATGTATATTATGTAAATGATGATTGGGAGCAGCTGGCTTCAAAGAGCTGTTCGCTGAAATGCGTCCATCGTGCTGCCAATTAGTTTTTATTGATTAAAGTTTGAAACTGATGAGTGAGTGCTGTCACAACCTCCTTTTTTGATGCACACAACAACTACCTTTAATTGTTTCTTAACCGTATCTTTCATGCACTGCCCGTTTGGATACAGTCTGCAAGTTTCAGAGGACGGCAGCCTGGAAACTGGTGAAACTAACCTTACCGGCAGAACCTCAGTGGTTTGCGTTTGTGACTCTGAGCTGTGTCTCCTCTCACAGGGTGAAGATGATCTGCTGCTGCTTCCTCCTCCTCCTCCTTACACTGATTCCCTGTTGCTATGGTGAGTTCACTGCTTCCTTTTATTCTCTACAGACTGATAGTCCTCAGTGAGTCTGCTGCTCACTTTCCTTCTGTCTCCTCGTTTGTAGATGTTGAGACACAGAGCTCCTATCAGGCCAAGGAGAACCAGAGCATCACACTGGAGTGGACCTTCACCAACACTGATGGTTCAGAGCCTCTCATTGTTTTCTGTCAGCTGCTCACTGATGAGAAATCTTCAATCCTGTATTATCTACGTGAGGGTGTTGAATATTCTGAGGATGAAGAGTTTTCAGGACGAATCCACTGTGACAGAGACGCACTCAGAGAAGGACGAGTCAGACTTCACGTGTCCAGACTCAGGACTAAGGACTCAGGACTGTACCGATGCCGGGTCGACATCAGCGGTCAGTCGGTCTTCAGAAAGAGTCGTCTCAACGTCACCGGTGAGTTGAATCAGTTCATCAGCCATGCTCTGTGAGCTCTGTGAGACTGTCCTCTGGAACAGTGGAACTTAAAGGATCCATCACCTGAAAATCACTTTTTTTCAGGTTATCGCATGTAGCCTATAACTCAGTCTTCTCTGTCACTGACGACAGCTGCATGTTTTCCAGGCAAAGAAAAAAACATGATTTCTGATTGGGCTTCTCTTTGACGTCATCAGGAAGCGTTTTAATATTTTTTGATGCGAGAAAGTAACTGTTTAGATCCAAATGACGGCTGTTAAGACGTTTGCTCTGATGTTTGATAAGAGAGACCAGGACATCACAGAGGCAGCCCGCCGGTCTGCTGACGTGCACATGTGTAGCCTACTAACACGTAAGTTTAGCATGTTAGCATGTCATCATACTAAACACTGGAACCCATTTCAATCAGACAACTCTGGAATGAGAATAAATCATTTATTGAGCATAAGCATGGCAAGCTGAAGCACAGCATGGACAGCAATATTCTTGAGCATGTTGTCTGCCTGAACTAGCTTTGCAGGCTTCGCATCATTAACAGCTGCTGAGATGTTTGAACTGACGTTGCCATAGAGACATTAACCTGGACCAGACTGTCCATCAGGATTACCCAGAGATCCACTGTCGCCCTCTCACAATATTCACACATCCAAACGCTAAATAGTATTCTCTTTACAACCTTGTTCCACAGAAAAAAATCTTTCATTAGAGAAGGAACCAGAAAATATTCACTATGGAAAAATGTTTCCTCTTCAGATGAATCACCACATGTTTGTCCTTTACAGCAGCTGCCCCTCCACTTGAGATTCAGACACCAACAGAGAGACCAGAACCAGAGAGTCGTGAAAGGACCGGTTTATATTTTGCACTGGGAGCAACAGCAGCGACATCAGTTTTCTTGGTTAAACTCTGCTGCTCCTGACATGAGGAGCAGACAATGCATTCTGTCAGGGTTACCACATTGATCACTACTAACAGAAAAAATCCATCTCGACCCTCTCTGAGCCCGATTTAAAGGTGATAGCTACAAGTTTAGTTCCTCCTGGCCAGAAAGTGTAGAACTCTCACTGCCTGCTCTCACTCCAACGTTCCGTTTTACTGGTTGGCAGTTACACATGACATCAACATTCTAATTCTGTTGCCATAGAGATCATTCCATGCCCACGTTGCCAACATAAATATTTACATATTTCGGACCCAAAATGTATTAAACAATTGTTTATATACTATTTTTAATTTTTATTTTATACTATTTTTAATTCAGTAAAATTAATACTTGTATTCTGCACCCCTCTAGACATTCTGTGGATGCATTTTTTTTTTAAATGTTTCCTTTTGATGAAAAAGTTGTAGTTATCACCTTTAAACTCAACATTTGTTGTTGTTGTTGTTGTTGTTATAAAGGCAAGTGGAGGAGCTCAGTGTGCACTGCGCAGGCCATTGTGTGACTTTACTAAAACAATCCATTAAAAAAATGAAATGAAATGATTATTAGGAATAATCCATTAATGCAAGTAGCCTAATGTATATCACACGTTTACATGTCTTCAAGAATCCGTTTACTGCAGAATGTAATGAAAATCCAATGGTCACTGACCAAAACAAGATCCCATCATGCATTGCGGTCATGAATCACCGTTACGATTGCGGTTGGAATGTTTTTCACTGTGTGGTGTAGTAGTAGTGTGACCAGTGAGTTCACTATATTAGTCACATATTGAAATCCCTACATATTGAGTAGGGAGGAGGGAATGAGTGAGTGATATCAGAAACAAGTGTTGTAATAAACAAGATTACGGGTTACAGGTCACGTTGTGAGCTATGATTTTTTTTATTTTTTTTTAAGATGACCTCTATTCTTACATTTTTTATTATTCTATTTTATATTAATTTATAGCTTAGTTCATCCTGTTTTATTATTTTATTGTTTTATTTTAATGTTTCATGTTGTAGTCATTATTTATGGTCTATGAACGCCGCCACATCAGTGCTCTGTGGACAATTTCTACTGGATCCCCTCAATGCTCTGTCATCCATTACTTTTCACACTGTGCACAGACAACTGCAGGAGCTCAACCCCAGGAATAACATACATACTCTGATGGATGGATGATGGATACCACCAATACAGATGGACTGTTACAAACTGAACTGGACTCTTTTGCCCTCTGGTGTAGAGACAATTGCCTGGACTTAAACACCTCAAAAACCAAAGAAATGGTCATTGACTTCCACCACGGACACTTCACTCCTACACTCTTTGTTAACACTGAAACAATAGAAAGGCTGGAATCATACAAATACCTCGGTACAATAATGGACTACAAACTCACATTTCAACTTCACAGTGAACATCTTGTTTCCAAATGTCAGCAACGCCTCTTTTTTCTCCGTTAACTTCGCAAACTCCAGGTTCATCAAACAAAACTCTCTGCTTTCTATAAATGTTTCGTTGAATCCATCCTCGCATTCAACATAACAGCCTGGTTTGGTTCACTCAGCATCACCCACCGAAACAGTCTAAATAAAATAGTCAAACTCAGTAATAAAATCATAGGTCAGGAACAGGAGCCACTCATTAACATCTACAATACCCAGGTCAAGAAAAAAGGCACACAGATCGCAACAGACACAACACTCACACTACACAGCAATTACACTCTACTACCATCAGCACGCAGATACAGGTCACTCCCACTCCGGACAAAGAAAGCATCATCCAGTAACCCCCCCTAGCAACCTGCACACACATTCATACATTACAGGGTCCCTGGACTCTTGCACTCACATTGATTTAATTTTTTATTTATATGTAGGCTAGGATGTTTTTATCTTTTTGATGATATAATGATATTTTATTGTACGATTATATGATGATCTTTTATGGATGAGTTGAGTGGGATTGTGGGGATTGTGGAGCTGTTGTACAGCACAATTTTCCATAAGGACAATAAAGGTATTTTAAAATTTAAGATTTTAAGATTTTGCACCAGCACTTTTGATGTCCTCCTAACGGAATAATAAAGTACTTTTGAGTTGAGTGGAATTACAGCTGCTGCGCAACAATGGATTGCGTCTGGGCTAATTTTGGCAAATTCTGAACAACAAGCAGGAAGACAGGTTAACTGACCTTGTGATGTTCACTTTTGCACCAGTTGAGGATTGAACCCGCAACCTCTGGAATCAAAGACCGTTGTCTATCGCACTGAGCTAATTGTCAAGTGGCAGTGCCACGGTGGCTTCACAAATTGAGTAAACCATTCACTGTTGTACAGGCAACGTTTCTGAGGTAAAATTCTGATATGTTTGTGTCACATCATCTACTATGGATCTAAGATTCTGGTTTATTGATGTAATATTCTTATCAAAGTGTAGTAGTGAGCTTTCTCCCATGGTCCAGTCCAAGCTGTTTGTTTTTTTTAATTCAGAGGCTTGCTGTGATGTCGCTCTGGAATTTTGATGTCTCATTATTACCATCATCACCCTTGCTGGGGATTAAACCCACATCCTCTTGCACCACAAACCAGCCATTAGTAAAGTAAAAATTTCCTAGTTGGCATTGTTTCCAGTAAACTCTGCACTATCCCCCTTCAGGACACTTGGATTGCAGCGAACAAGCAGTGTGGAGGAATATTACAAGGTTTTTGTGTAGTTTCATAGACATTTTTGTGTCGGATTCATATAAAATATTCGTTGGACTATGAACCGGCCTCTCGGGTCTCCAGATGCACTTTGAGGAATAAAAACCTACTACGGAGTATTCATCAGCATGAGGGTGAGTCACTCATAATAATTAAACTCAATTATTATTAGATTAAAGAGAGATCTTAAAATCTCTCTTAAATCTTTTTTTTTTTTTTTTTGGTGAACTATTCCTTTAACATTAAAAGTTGGGTCTGGAAATTTTTTTCCCCAAAAACAAACATCGCACCTACACAATGACATCCGGTTCTGGATGCACGAGAGTCAGAGCTCACTGTGTCTCTGGCTTCATTATTTTGGATGCGTGTAATATATGAAGGTGATCATGCACAGACGTCGAAGTGAACTGTCTGAGTCAATGAAAGTTCTGTGTGTGACAGCTGTTTCCTCTCTTCTCTGGAGAAGGCCTGGTGAGACTACACAAATTTAATGTGAAGTTCTTACTTTAGTATTCCCCTTTCATTCTTCAAATATATGACACAGGTCAAGGGAGGTCAAGCTCACACAAATTCAGTGAGATTTTAAACACACATTCACACATCAAAAAGTTCCCCCATTGAGCATGGAAATAATTAATTTATGTTCACAATGGGCAAATAAAATGGTTTTACCTCTCATTGGAACAGTTTTGTGGCTATTTCTGAGTTGTCTGATATTCAGTAGCTTTTATGTTTGGACTAATGGGAGATGCAATAGCAGTGCAACAAACCACGGCAAAATTTACAACAGATTGAAGTTTTGACAGCAGGTGGCGCCAGAGTCATTATATTTATATTATATACAGCTGCATAAAAATGGCCGTGGAGAATCTCAACTAAAGTTTGCAGCTTTTAACCCACTACAGCTGACTGCACGTTGCCTGCTGCTGCTGCTGCTGCTGCTGCTGCTGCTGCTGCTCTAATATATTATTAGTCTCGCTCGCCAGACCCTCCTTCAGAGGAGGGTCTGGCGAGCGAGCAGTGAGCGAAATACCCATCAATATTCGGGGGGGGGGGGGGCTCTTCACAGCCTCAGCTGTAGAGGAGCATGGTTGGATCAACACATTAAGTTATAGGCAGGTTTTATTGTTACAGAAGCACCAGCAGACTGTCACAGCTCCATCCAAACCGATGCCGGCTGCGCAGGATGAAGTGCGCGCCCACGGAGCGCGTAGCAACACAAATCAGTTTTTTCCGGTTTTCTATCAGATTATTATCATCATTAGATGAAGCCTTGACGTGTTTGTGCTTGTCCGATCCCTAAACCGTTTCTCCCTTCAAATATTTCCAATTGAGACCCCATGTGTTTATGGTGTGGAGCAGTGTCTCTGAATGCTGCGGAGAAGCTCTGTGACACTATTGTGTAGACTGACAACCAGTGAGTGCTCGCGGCAGCGCCGCTGCTCGTTGGAAACAGCTGTAATCACGTGCTTTCGGGTCCTGAAACGTTTGTAATTTCTCTGGAAAAGGTCGCTAGATTTGTCGCTACTCGCTTTTTACAAAAAAAAAGTCGCCACGACTGTTTGGAAAGTCGCCAAGTTGGCAACACTGCGCTCTGCTTCTCTCTCTCTCCACGCTCTGCGCCGGTGGGGTTCGTTTACATTCAGCACCAGCTTTGACCGGAGCGGAGCTCCACTGAGCCCCGCCCCCGTGGGCGCACGAGCAACATGGGACACGCCGCGCATCAACGTCATCTTGCGGTCTGGCCCGGAGTAGAAATCAAATGCACCCCTGCTGCGGTCGAGTTGAAAACAGTGACACTGAGCTTCAAACCTTACATTGAGTTTCAACAATGATTCCAGCGCAGCGGCAGACAATCTCAGCGGCGGCCGCCTCTAAATTTATGCAGTAAAAAACCTGTTTTTTGAGATTGAGACCCCACTCAGATTTTGCTTTTGAGTCTTTCAGGGGGGTCGAGGGGTTAATCGGGGGGGTCCGACCCCCCCAAACCCCCCCGTATTTCGCACACTTGATTAGTCTCGCTCGGAGCGAGACTAATCAAGTGTGCGTCTCGCTCGGAGCGAGACTAATCAAGGATGAGACTACCATGGAGACTACACTCCAGGCTGCCTCTGGTTCATGCGATTGCGCTCTGGTCCATGCTCAGGTCTCCCTAAAGGGGCGTGGCCGTGCAGAAGCCCACGTGACATGCATACAGCTGACTCGTCATGGAAGGTAGGCTATAAAAGTCTTGTTTTTTGGACGTGCAGGTAGAGAGACAGCCCCTAGCCCTGTGCTAGACTGTGGTAAAGTTGGAAAGATATTCACAGTTTAGAACTTCCAGGATAAATAAATCTGTGTCTGGATGCAGCCGCTGAATTGAGATAGAGTCTGAGGCGAAGCGTCATGATGCCACCGGTTATTATAGCATAGACTACAATACAAGGACCAAAAACACGATTTTTACAAAACGCGTCTCAAGGAAATCCATATGCCTGAATCAGAGTTGTTTACTTGACGCAGAGAGCTGAAATTGATCATCAAAACAGTCTACTACTAGGCTACTCTGTGGACAGTGGACATAAAGAAAAGAGACATTTGAGGACCGCGGAGCAACAGACTGATAAACTTCTGGATGTCGGTGAGGAAACTTCACTCCATGTTAGAGTAAAGAGATCAGAGCTCGTTTAACTTTAGCATATGACTTTATGATAGCTACATGATATTTATGAACGAATTGAGTACAGTTAATTCTCTACAGCAGCTGTGTAGAGAATTAAAGACGAGATCAGAAACTCCAAAGTGCAAGAATCTGGAGGAATCCAATAAAGGGTCATGTGGCCGCCACTGCGCCCGTTACTTGTCACAAGACAGGAGTTATGGGAGCTTCCTGGCACAGCCCCCCTTGGTTACTGTTGCTATGTCAGTGGCAGCTGCTTTCAGTTTCATTTTTGCACTTGCTTGATGCTCCTGTAGCGCCTCCCAGAGGACAGCAGCTCAGACTGATGGGATGGATCATGTGAACTGTGAACTATCCATGCTGCAATGTTTGAGGACAACAGACTGGTGAACTAACCTCACCTGTAGTGTTTCTAATCTGTTATTGAGTTTCACTCTGAGCTGTGTCACAGGGAGAAGATGCTCCTCCTGCTCCTCCTCTTCACACTGACTCCCTGTGACTGTGGTGAGTTCACTGCTTCCTTTTATTCTCTACAGACTGATTCAAGTCCTCAGTGAGTTTGCTGCTCATTTTCCCTCTGTCTCCTGTTTGTAGATGTTGAGACACAGAGCTCCTATCAGGCCGAGGAGAACCAGAACACCACACTGGAGTGGCCCTTCACCACCAACGGCCACACTTCATCAGAGCCTCTCATTGTTTACTGTCAGTTGATCACTTATGTGAAACTCTCAGTCCTGTATCATCTACGTAAGGGTGTTGAACAGTCTGAGGATGATCAGTTTTCAGGACGAGTCCAGTGTGACAGAGACGCTCTCAGAGAAGGACGAGTCAGACTTCACGTGTCCAGACTCAGGACTGAGGATTCAGGACGGTACCGGTGCCAGATCAACATCAGCGGTCAGTGGGTCGTCAGAAGGAGTCATCTCATCGTCACTGGTGAGTTGAATCAGCTCACTGTCCTCTGGAACAGTGGAACTTACCAACACATCAGTTTATGTTATGATGCTAAACACATGAACCCATCAACAGCTGCTGAGATGTTTAAACTGACGTTGCCAGCCATAGACCTTGTTCAGACTGCAGCACAAATCAGATCTCATGTGTTTTTTTGCTGTTCAGACTAAAATCAAACTAACAACCTGGATAAGACAAAGGTTTTATCAGGGATTTGGAGTGGCAGTGTGAACAAGGTCATAGAGACATTGAACTGGACCAGACTGTCCATCAGGACCAACCAGAGATCCAGCCTCTCCTTCCCACAGTATTCACACATCCAAACGCTAAATATTCATTTAACAACCATGTTCCATGGAGAAAGTCTTTAATTAGAGAAGCTGGAACAAGAGAACAGTCACTGTAGATGATTATTGGTTAAAAAAGTTTCTTCTTCAGATGATTCACCACATGTTTATGTTCTTTACAGCAGCTGCTGCTCAAAGGCAGACTCTGAGACAAACTGAGAGACCAGGACCAGAGTCTTCAGGACCAGAGAGTCACGGAGGGACCAGTTTATATGTTGCACTAGCAGTAGTAGCAGCAGTAGTAGTAGCAGTATAGTAGCAGCATTACTATCTAAAAAAATGTGTAAGTGCACTTAACACATACTGTAGCAATGTGTAGAAGTTTCAGCTAAAAAGTTCCCTGTGCTTTTTGAATCCCACTCTAGTTGAACCTTTAATAACTGTGTTGAAACATTGTAAGCCAGCTACATCTCTGTTTATATTATTACCAGAGTTTTCTTTTCTTTCTTTTGCCAAGAAAATATTTTATCCAAAGATGCTTATTTATTCCAATTTTTATGGCACTTTATTCTGTTCTAAGTTGCATTATTAACAGACCAAGTTGTTTATTGTTTTGTTTTGTTTTTATCCCAGTCAGATCAAACTAATTGTAAATATTGCACCATGAGACAAAAAGTGAATGTCAATGCTTTGTGTAACTTTCATCAGTGAATGTTACCAACTTTTCAGTGCGAATGTCAATGAATGTGAAAATGTTTTGAAGGAGACGTTTAAATTTAAAAACTTTCCTACCAAACCAACGGTGGACGCTACAGTTTTGAAACCTCATCACAATAGCCTACTTGTACGTGTTCTCTGTTATATTATGCCATTGGCCCAAGGTGATGCAGGCTCTGAAATGTACTTTCAAAGTAAAAAGTAAAAATAATTAATGACATATATCAGATGTAAAACCCAGAATAAAGGTCTAAAGTTTAAAGGTTGATATCACACCACCACCACTGACACTGGAGAAGAAAGAAAACAAACCTAAAGTGACTTCAGCCGTAGCTCCTTCAAAACCTGTTCTAGACTTTCACATTGAAAAGTTGATCACTTTTACTGATGAAAGTTATTGGTTGAATAGTTTTGTGCTTTATACTGTATCTGTGTACAAATATCTTAATAATTGGATTGATAACTCTCATATTGATAATCTTGTAAAAACACTGCGTCCAAGGCTTTTGAAATCGTAAGTTACAGCTTCAAGTCACAACTACGACTTTGTAGCGTTAACCCGTAACTCGTGTTTTTCCGACCTGTTGCCAGTGTGCCTCTAGTTTCAGGTGTTCACTCACCTTCTGTCTTTGGCTCCATCCACCGCTCCTCCCTCTACCTGCAGCTTCTCCTCCTCCCAGTGCGCTGGGAGGAGGTCACTCTCTCTCTATCCTTTGTGTGAGTTGGCCGTGGTTCTTGTCTCTCTGCCCCGTGGTAAGGAACTTTTGGGGTTTTTAGCATTGTTTTATTTTATGTCTAGTAGTTTTATTGTTAGGGCATGTAGGACTGAAACTTTCACTGTTTTAAAATATAGAGGTATGTAAAAGATGATTTTAAACCTCACAACACGTCCTACAAACCCAATTTTAACAGTGCTTTCTTTTACTTTTAGGCATAGCACTGACTGCCGTTTATTTTAGTTTAGTATTTTATGTTTTAGTTGTATTGGTTTTATTGTCTTTTATTATTTTAAATTTTAGTTAATTAGGGCCCGAGCGGCGACTGCAAGTCGGCCGGCGAAGGCCCTATTGAAACTGCTATGTTTATTATTATTCTTTATTCATTATTTTTCTCCCTAAACGATCGCATTTTTGGGGACCTCAACATGCCCCAAAATGCGTGAATTTTGGCATGCACATCAGGCCTCACGAAAAATTTGATATTTTAAAGTCATTGGAAATGGGCGTGGCCTAATGGCTGAATAGCGCCCCCTAGAAAATTTCAAAACATCAGCCCCGCCTGTGCGTTTCACCTAGAGTCATGAAATTTGGTGGGCTTATAGAACATGGCAAGACGCACAAAAAAGCCTCTTATTGTCATGGTGAAATCCAAACCGGAAGTCGGCCATTTTGAATTGAAATTTTGACCTTTTTGACCTATCTCCTCCGAGGGATTTCATCCGATTTGCTTCAAACTGGCTACAGGGCATCGAGATGTCATGCTGATCAAAAGTTGTGCTCTATAGGTCTCTAGGTCAAAGGGCGTGGCTTCTGCGGCCTTGAGAATTTTGGCGACTTTTCGTTTGCTCGCCATTTCACCTTCAAACACCTATAACTCACACATACTTTATCTGATCAGCTTGAAACTTGCTGGAGATGATGCTGGCTCCGCCCTGAACGTTCCGATGTATTGTTTTCGTATGTCACTCATAGCGCCCCCCGTGGCAATGTAAGCTGTAACAGGAAGTGGCCAGGTTTTCCTTTAACGTGTACTGATGGCACATAGTTGACCCCATCAACTTCATTCCACTTCTACAACATGCAGAACTAGTTGGTGAAGCTACACCATGAACGCTGTGAAGCTACGAGCAATGGCGTCCGCGTGGCGACATTTTGTCGTCCCTCGCCATGAAATTACGTTTGCCCTTTTGATGGCTTTAATAAACTTGTATCATCATGAAAATTGATACACAGGTCGAGGGTGGGATGGTCTTTGATCTGATAGGGCGGCGCCTGTGGGCGGGGCCAAATGCCTCTACAGCGCCCCCTTGAAATTTTCAAAAACCCCTCCCCATAGGGGTTTTTTTGGAGTTGGAACATGAAAATCGGTACACATGTGTAAGTTGTCTAGGCGAACAAAAAAGTCTCTTGCACCATTGGTCTACTCCAAACAGGAAGTCGGCCATTTTGATTTTACTCGCCATTTTGGCGTGATTTCCACACTTAGTACTTTAATCAACTTCTCCTTGGGATTTTGTCCGATTCACTTCAAATTGTCTACAGACCATCGAGATGCCATGCTGATCATTAGATGTGCAGCTCAGATCTCTACGTCAAGGGGCGTGGCCAACATGGCGCCGCCATTTCTGATCCATCGCCATGCATATTCAAGCAGCTCTCTCTCCTACATACTTCATCCAAACTGCTTCAAACTTTCTGTACATGATCAGAGCCCCTCCCTCAACGTCTCCATGTGCTCATAAGAACTCTCACTCATGTCGCCCCCTTGTGGAAACAGGAAATGCAGTGTTTTGCATCAACATTGTGCGATTTGCTCGAAACTTCACACGTTTGATCAGGGTCAGCCCCTGAACGCCCCTACCCGCATCTGGCTTCGTAGCGCCACCTGGTGAATGAACAACACATTGCACTTTCCCGCAACGCTTTTTCGCCCTTTTCGCTTCGCACCACGGCCCCCGCGCACCTCAGGCCCCCGTATTTTATCGTTTGGGTCGTATTGAGGGTCTTTTATCGCCGCTTTTTTTAATTTAGTTTTAACATTCTGTCTTCTCCTGTTTCTCGTGTTGCGGCTGGTGGTGTCCTCCATTCACCGTGTGGTCGAGGCGCTGGGAGTTCACTTTAGATGGTGATATGGTTTGTGGTGGCACTTTGATTTAGTGTGGTGTTTTCATTTGATGTGTGTCAAGTTTATACTTATTTTTGATATTTCTGATATTTACTTTACTCCCAGTGTCCTAGGCAGTGAGTGGTTGGCTCCCCAGCCGTAATATGTCTGTCTGTCTTCTTTTCCTTCATTGACTGGTATTTTAGAGTTTTATTCATTGTAAAATAAATGGCAGATTGACCCACACTGACTGTCTTGGCCTCTTTAATTGAAGCCCCTGTGTATCAGCACATCCTTAAGGTTACACTAAGTAGGCTAGAATAAAGAGATCAGAGTTCGTTTTATTTGAGGATGTGATTTATAATACTTTATATTTATGAACGAATTAACTACAATTAGTCTATGGTATTTCTGTACAGCAGCTCTGCAGTCTCGTTCTTTTGTAGCCTACACGAAAGGTCAGTACTGTAGATTGTTATTGTTGACTGACGGTGATAAGAGGCGGATACGTGCGTCCTTGTGAGTCATATTAGGCCTATTTAGTGCTGTTGATAATTATTGACACCGTGACCTAGCTTTGCTGACTTAAGAGCATTATGTTGTACAGTTACACTGTATAGAAATGTGTTTTATCACATTAAAGGTGCACAGGTGAATTTTGCGTAATGTGGGCTATTTTTTTTTTTTCTTTGACAGAATCATTCACACACGGGCCCCATGTTCTGGTAGGCTATGCTGCTTTATCTGTAGAGTCAAATTAAATTAGGGTTGTCAGCAGCATCCATGTTTTGACAGACGTACCTGGGGCTAAAATCAACCAAGCATAAAGTTATACAGTCCTTTACAACTCAGTAACAACATCAGGACAGATGTGGAAGTCACCGAGAGCATCATAACCACAGCTCATAGATTCAGATTAACAAAGTAAATATTTGCTCCCTGAAAAAGGTTTTAGGGAAACCCTCTTAAAGCATGCACTAAATCCTTATTATGAGAGTAATAGCACAGCAAGTTGGGTGTCAATTAAGCAAAAAATTGTAAGAGGAGATTTAATAGGTTTAATAAGTGTTTTAGTTTTTGAAAATAACAGTGATGGACTTCATAATTTATGAGTTTAATTGAACAAACGTTTCAGCAGTGTTGGGGCTACATGGTGAAGTTTCAAAACTGTAGCATCTTCCGTTGGTTTGGTAGGAATTTCAAAGTTTTTAATAAACGCTTATGGATGATGGACAGATGAAGGGTGTGAACTGTGATTGTGAACTATCAATGCATGTAGTGTTTCCTCTCTGTGGTTTGTGTTTCACTCTGAGCTGTGTCTCCTCTCACAGGGAGAAGATGAACTGCTGCTACTTCATCCTCCTCCTCACACTGACTCCTTGTCTCTGTGGTCAGTTTATTATTCTCTTTATTCTCTACAGACTGATACAAGTCCTCAGTGAGTCTGCTGCTCACTTTCCCTCTGTCTCCTGTTTGTAGATGTTGTGGCACAGAGGTTCTATCAGGCCAAGGAGAACCAGAGCATCACACTGGAGTGGATCTTCACCAACAACAGTGATGGTTCAACAGAGCCCCGCATTGTTTACTGTTATCTGTTCACTGATGAGAAAACCCCAGTCCTGTATTATCTCTTTGAAGGTGTTGAACAGTCTGAGGATGATCAGTTTTCAGGGCGAGTCCAGTGTGACAGATATGCTCTCAGAGAAGGACGAGTCAGACTTCATCTGTCGAGACTCAGGATTGAGGACTCTGGACTGTACGTATGCAAGGTCTTCGTCTATAGTTGGTTTGTCTTCACAAGGAGTCATCTCAACGTCACTGGTGAGTTGAATCAGTTCAGCAACCATGCTAACAGCTCTGTGAGACTGTCCTCTGCAAAAGCTAAACACCAACACATGTTATCATGGTAAAACAGTCATCAAACAGCAGCTGAGATATTTGAACTGACGTTTACATAGAGACATTAAACCTGACTAGACTGTCCATCAGGATTACCCAGAGGTCCACTGGCTTACAATTTAACACATCCAAACACTAGATATTCACTTTACAACCATGTTCCCCAGAGAAAATATCCATTGTAGAGAAGCTGGAATGAGAAAATATTCACTGTAGAAAAAAAGTTTCTTCTTCAGATGATTCACAACATGTTTATGCTCTTTTCCTCCTTTCCCAGAGTCTTCTGGACCAGAGAGTCATGGATGGACCAGTTTCTATATTGCACTAGCAATAGGCCTACCAGCAATAGCAATAGCAGCAGGAGTGTTGCTAGCCATCAAGTTCCACTATGGCACAACTCGGTCTGAATTGACTTTGCCTATTCTTGAAAGTGAACTGCCTGGTGGTGTTTAGCTCAGCTGGTAGCACCCGCCCCATGTGTTGAGGCTATAGTCCTATAGTCCTTGCTGCAGGCGGCCCCAGTTCGAATCCCGCGTTGGACGGCCCTGTCCTGCATGTCATTCCCCCATATAATACATCCATGCATTTCCCCCATCTCTGCCTCCCATTTCCTGTCACACTCTCTACTGTCCTACCCAATAAAGGCATGAAAAGCCAAAAAGTATATACTTTTTTTTTTTTTTTTAAGTCACACTGCCTATGACATTTATGCTGGGGCAGTAAAAAGGGTCTGGTGATGCCCTGAGTCCTGATATCAGGAGCAATTAACCAAGTGTTTTGTCAGGTTCACTCCTAGTAAAAAGTAAAGTCTCGGTGTGCAGCATTTCTACCAGCTCCTGACTCTGCATTATTAACAGACCATGTTTTTTTTTTGTTTTTGTTTTTATCCCAATTAGATCAAACTAATTGTGTAAATATAATACATTGCACCATGGAGACAAAAATGTCAATGCTTTGTGTTACTTTCATCAGTAAATGTTACCAACTTTTCAATATGAATGTCAATGAATGTGAAAATGTTTTGAAGGAGACGTTTAAATTTAAAAACTTTCCTACCAAACCAACAGTGGACGCTATAGTTTTGAAACCTCATCACAATAGCCTACTTGTACGTGTTCTCTGTTGTATTATGCCATTGCTCAGTTCTTGTTGCTGTCCCCATGGCTTTTTTTATGTGTGTACAGTGTGCATAAACCGGAGTGAAATTCCTTGTATGTTTGTACTTGCCTGGCAAATAAATCTGATTCAGATTCTGATACCAACTCTGATACCGACCTAGATATGTCTACGGTATTACCCGTGTTCTCCGCTGCGGGGCGTCCTTTCACACTAAACCCGCTGCGTCACCCGGAAACGCTCTCTCTCTGTCTCGCGGGGTCACCTGGCAACGCGCTCCCAACATGGCGGTGAATCTGACGGACCTCACCCTGCCTCAGCTGGAGGGGCTGAAGACGCAGCTGGACCAGGTAACGATTAAAAACTGGAGTCATTTTAACTTCTGGACGTGTTGTCACACTTCGACTCTATCAGGATGATATTATGATAATAATCTGGATGAATTAAACACAGGGCGGAGGGGGAAGCTAACATGCTAACTAGCGCCACCAGAGGCTGACGGTACAAACGTGATTTAAATAGCCGATGTGTGTGTCACGTTAATGTTGTGTTTACACGTTAAACATTGGCCTTTATTATTATAATCCCACAATTAATAAGTGATGTTTTACCATTTAGATGTGCGTGTATTTGTTTCTGTTTCTAATAACTAAATCAGTGTAGTTAACAACCAGCTTCTCCTAACATGGCTGTGTTTCCCTTCCTCGAGACCCCACTGGCCCCGTCAGTGTTTATACGAGTTCATAGTTTTTATAGACCCCTACAAAACATGATCCACCTGAGCTGAAATAATCAACATGATTCATCAATCACATAGGGACTTAGCTGTCATCAAACTGGTGCCAGCTTTGTTAGTTTCTCTTGTTTGCTTTGTCAACTGAAATCAACATCTTCGGATTTTAACAATTGAGATCAAAGGAGCAGTGTAAATAATGTAAATATTGTTCATTTATACTATTTAGAATTCAAACCAATTTTTGAAAATGCATTTATACCTACCAAGGTTGTGCAACATTATCACAGTTTCTTGGTGTTTGGTGAGACAGCGATGTGCAGCAGCTGAGTCCAAATCAGTTTGACCTATGGGGACAATAAAGTATAAACTGGTTCTGATGTTTATTGTGGCTTTTGCCTGTGATTCTCAATGATTGTGAACAGCTGCTGTTGTTGAGTTATTTGCTCGCTGGTTGTACTGACTCAGACTTCCGATTGTTTGGTAAATTTTACAGGAGATTGAGTTCTTGACATCTTCGATAGGTCAGCTCAAAGTTGTCCAGACCAAGTATGTTGAAGCGAAGGATAGTCTGAACGTCCTCAACCAAAACAACAAAGGTGAGTTTGATTTTATTTTAATGCTCTAGATACATGTTTTTATCACTTAGTGCAGTGAAAGATTAAAGCTCAACAGTGGCTCTTTAGTTAGGTTCCTGTGATAAATCCTCCTCCCATGTTGAAATAGTTAACTTTATTGTAAACGTTTATGTTATCCGTCAAATATCCAGAACAATCAACAGTCTTCATAGGCGCAGTGTCTTTATTAAAGTTCATGTAATCATCCACATGTTTGAATCTCTTCATCATTCCTTAATATTTCTCTTCTGTCTCGTGCAGGAAAAGAACTGCTCGTGCCTCTCACCAGCTCTGTATCCTTCATTACAGCTATTCATATTTTATATTTTCATATTCATATTTTCCTGTGTTGTTGAATTGTTGCTTAAAATGAAATTTTGTCCAGACTTGTCCTTGACCTGGCGTCTTCTTAGATGTACGTCCCGGGAACATTAAATGATGTGGAACATTGTTTGGTGGATGTGGGAACAGGATATTATGTTGAAAAGGTAGGGAGAAAAAAGTACATAAGACACGATTAAAGTGGTATTTTGTTGTGTGAATCTCATTTTTACTGCTCATTTTGTCTGTCTCTGTAGAATGTGGATGACTCGAAGGCATTCTTCAAACGCAAAATAGACTTCCTCACAAAGCAAATAGAGAAAATTCAGCCGGCCCTCCAGGAAAAACATGCAATGAAACAAGGTAAGTCCAACTGTTTTGTTTTACCAAATGTCACCAACTGTTTCTCATTATAAAGATGTTCCGTCTCTTATCTGTTACTATTTCATTCATAACATAAAAATGTTTTGCATGCATCACAGAGGGATTTGCATAAAGACAATTTTTTTTTTTACAAAGGTTGCAATTGGTTGAAAAGAAAATGTTAATAGTGTGCACATCAGCTATTAACAGAACACAGACATTATTTCAATGTAAAAGAAAATGTCGGAGGGACACTGTACTGAGTATGAGTTGAAAATAAACATGGTGGCAAAGATTCAACAGAAACCACGGATAAATATAAGAACATCGTAAATATTTAATTCTCCTTTACCCTAAGACACACCTGTTTGTATAATACACTGTGTTTTGTCTTGCAGCTGTGCTGGAAGTAATGAACGTGAAGATCCAGCAGCTGCAGCAGAGCCAACAGACGGCCGGAGCCACCAAGGCTTAATGACAAAACCTGTTCTTCATCATTTTTATGTTTGTGTTGGGGAAAAAGTAAACCTGCTCTTGTAAGACAATAAGATGCCCTTCGTTAACTTAATGAGAACATGTTCAATACAGTAGAATAAAAGAAATTAAATAGTTGGGTTTTTTTTGTTACTGAATTAAGTGCACAAACCTGGACAGCAGTGATGTAAAGTATTTCATTGTCATCATGACAAAGCAAAAGCTTCTACTTACTTTTAATAAATTTCACTGTGAAGTCAAGGAACATTGAAGTTTTTTATTGTCTGACTTATGAGCTCCATATCTTAGTTACATCTTCAGATTCACCCAGACTCATAGGTGAGCTGATGTTACACTGCCTCATTGTCCCTCTCTACATTTACTTGATAATTTAAGTGACTTGCTCACAAATTCAGATAATTGCAAATACACAACAATTTATCAAAGATTAACCTGACAATGCATACTAAAATAGAGCCATACAGTTGACTGTGATTGTAGTTTAATTTCATCATGGCTCCAGTTTATCAGGTATGAGATTGATTGATTGATTGATTGATTGATTGATTACTCTTTTTATGATTTGCACAGTTTACAAACCTCTCTATCAACAAAATAATCAGTATTTGAGTCTGTAATTAAATTTCATCATCAACTACAACTTTATCATTCACTTCATATTATGGCAGTAAAATGTCATATTTATGGCCTTAGTGATAATAATCCAGGGATATGAGTTTGTAAAACAGTCACAGCTGACTTTCATACTACCCTTTATTTACAGATACATTTTCAATGCAAGAAATTCACTTGTAATAAAGTATTCAGTGTGTTATTGGACTTTACTGTCAGTAAAAGTAATCGCATTAGCCCACTCTTTCTACTGATAGGGAGTAGCCTATTTATAATGTCAGCTCGGTGTGTTATGTCGGTAGATCAAGGTCTTTTATGTAGTAGCCTACACAGACAGTCACTGGGTGGGTCTCCTCCAAAGTGCTCCGTGCTCCACTCCTCCTCCCCCTGCAGCCGCCGCACTGTCCCCGTGTAGAGGTCACAGTCGGCGGTTGCAGCGTTGCTGTTGCCGGGGAGGCGGAGTGAACGGTGCTGCCTCTTGAGACCGAGACGGAGGACGCAGCTGCTTGTTTGTCACATGCTGAATGAACGACGGCGTCTTGGTGTTGAAACAGTGCATGTTTGTTTTGTTTTTTTCTCTTCCGTATATTGGGAGACAAGTTTTCCTGGAAATATACGTTTTACCTGGTTTAAGTTAGAATCGGAAAAGTTGAAGTGCTCGCAGACACGCTGTTAGTTAGGACCATACGTGTACGTAACGTAACGTTCCCAGTTGCCGGGGAGACGGAGAAGGCGGAGTGCAGCACAGTGCAGCCTGTTGTTGAGACGGAAGGTGCAGACACACCAACTCCGGCAACGGACGTCAAGTCAACGGATCCCATTCATTGTCTATGTAGAGCAGCAGCTCCGGCCGCGCGGTGCATCATGGATCCGATACGTCCAGTTGACGGTCCAGTCGCCGTATGTGAATTTCCATAATCACGACTCCACTTCTACTTTATGCAAATTGGGTCCGTCTGATGCATGCAGCCGGCTCCCGAAACTCCGTTCAAACTATCAAACTAGGCAGTGTTGATCAAATATGAATCAAGATTCTGTTACTGCACTACACATTTCCCGCCTCAAATGTTTTCAGAAACATACTTTAGTGTGTTGTTTAACTGTAAAATGAGATCGTTTGTGACCCGGCCGCCATGTTGGAAACGGCAGAGCGAAACTCAAGCTCGGCACTACGTCACATAAACGTCACATATTCCCGCCCACTCGCCGTAGCGCTCGCCGGTCCGTTGTGGCCGGATCCGTTGCCGCCGGAGTTGGTGTGTCTGCACCAGGACGGTGGCAGCACAGCAGACAGAGGACGCAGCTGTCACATGCGGAATATACGACAGCGTCTTTGGTGTTGAAACAGAGCGATGAAGAGTTGAGCAAAAGCGGCATCGATTTGTTTTTTCTTCTTCCGTACAATGGGAGACGCTTTCCCCTGAAAAATATACGTTTCGGAGGGGTTTAAAGTTCGAATCTTTTGAAGAAGTTGAGGCTCACGCGGACACGCCGTTGGGACCATAGGGAGCACGTCGTGTACGTAACGTAACGCAACGTTACCAGTTGCCGGGGAGACGGTAGTTAAGTGCCGGAGAAAGCAACGACGACGGGGCCACCGTGAAGAAGTGTGTAGTCGGTATAATTCCCGTCGCCGGAGAATAAATCCAAAGAGAGCGGTTAAATCCCCCCTCGGAGAACACGAAGACGAAGTAGAAGAAGGAGGAGGAGGACACCGTGAAAAAGACGAGGACCGAGGCAGCATGGTGAGTGAGTCCGGGGCCTGGACGCTGGCACGGCACGGCACAGCACGGCAGGCGAGCTAACATGCGACAACCTGTTTGCGTCCCTTTCCCTTCCGTATGGCTCGACTGAAACAGTTTTTTAATTAGCGTGTAGCAACAACTTTAATCTTAAGACAGCGTTTACTTAATCTTCATGCCATTCAAATTGCCACTTTAATGTATTGTTATGTTTACACGATCATTTAAACGCGTGTTAGTGTCAACCTGTCAAACAAATTGGCTAAAAGGGAGTAGCAGCCGGTTCGCACTGGTCTGGTAGTAAAGTTAAGCTAGTTACGTTACCATATGGAGCCCGAGGATTCAACCTTCAAACAAACCTCACGACACGTGTTTGAGAACATCTTTAATACATTGGTGGTGGTGATAATATACACCATTTACCTCCGTAGCATATTGCATTAGACGTATAATTCAACCCGATGTGTAGCATCTCCTGCACGTGATTGGTGTTAAATGTTAGCTGCCTGTTACACAACACGAGCTAAATGGCCATCTACGGGGGTTTTCGTGATAAAGGTCATGGCACTGCGCCGCGCACACGTTAACTTTTTAAAAAAGATCACGAATGTGGTGGCGATGATTTAATAAATCTTCCAAACCCGCAGATGACTAGTGCGTGGCCAGCTGTGTTTATTCACATTCAAACGAAAACGATCGGGTTTGTATGCGGTCGGGTGGATTGCCTGGAAGTTGCATGAGCACGGCGGCGCCATGTGCTCTGCGCTTTTCTTCCTGGCCGACCCTCATGTTACGTTGCTCGGCTTCGCTCCGAGCCGTGGGCCGCTGGATATAGACTGGCAATAAGCACAAGGGAGATTTTGATAACTCGGAGCCATTTGCTTGTTTTATTTTTTTTTTTTATCAATGACTCAAGATCACAGGGAGACAGTGCAATGGATGGCAAGTCGGATTGTATTGTTCGAGGCGCAGGCGGACCTGTCCTGCGCCATGTATGGTTACATGTGATCGCTGAGAGAGGCGGAGTGTGTGAGGGACCAGGAAGCCAATGAAAGCTCAATGAGACGATGCGTGTGTGTAAGTGTGTGTGCAAAGACACTGAGCTGCTGCGTTATAGGCTGTTACGAAGTCAATTCATCAGACTGTCTTGTGATAGGAAGTAAGGTCAGCTGGAGCTATAGCAGTAGTGGCATTTAAAGGCTTAACTTAGTCATGGCTCTCTGGTTTTATACAGAAATAAGAATGAAAACAGGGTTTTAAGTAGAAAGGGATTTGACATGGGTGTTAAGTACAAAGAACAAGGGGGGGGGGTCAGCTGAATTAGTACATGATAAGCAATAAATATAAATAAAACATAAAGAAAAAGCTCAAGTTAAAAAGAGTGGTGTGCAGGTCAATTCATCAGGCTGACAGGAAGTAAGGTCAGCTGGAGCCATGGCAGTAGTGGTAGCAGCATTTAAAGGCTTAATTTAGTCATGACTCTATAATTGTATCCTGATTTAATCTCTGGTTTTATACAGCAATCAGAATCAAACAAGTTTTTTTTTAAAGCAGTGATTATGCTACACCCAGAAGGGATTTGACATGGGTGTAAAGTGCAAAGAACAGAGGGGAGGGGCAGTTAAATAAGTAAAAGTACAAAATACAGTAGCAACTGAATATAAAGAAAAAGCTCAAGTTAAAAAGAGCAGTTGTCCAGTTATACCAGTGTTATTGGATGTGAGATTATGGGGGTTTAAATATTAAAAATCAAGGTTACAGCAGAGGTCACAGGGCTCCAGACTGCCCCTAAATGGAGGCATGGATGAAAGGGAAATGTGAATATTTCCTGTAAAAGTCGATTTAGACTCTGCGCCCCTAAAGTTTCTGCATGCACTGCTAAAGTTTAAAGTTATGAGCCGCTGTGCTCCTCGTAAAAAAATCCCTGTGTCATGGTAAAACATGAGTATTCTGTCGTTTCTGACTCCTACACCTCTGGTCTTGTGTCTCTGATCATTTGTTCTGTGTAGAAGCTTCTGCTAACTTTCACTGGTTGGTTTCACTTTACTCTGCTCACACGATAATCCATATCCATACCTGCCTGCTTGATTTCCAAAAATGAGGTTGAATATAAATTTCTTAAAACGACTTGTATAATTGGAGACTTTTTTTGGGATGGTTGCTTTACTCCGGCTGCCGCACCCGCCAACCTGTTGATGTTCCCACCTATGATTACTTAACAGTCATTATTACAGAGTCTACTCTGTACTTATGGACAGGTCGGATCACACCCATCTTCAGCTACACACCTGTTGGCTTTTGTTCATGTATCCTGCAGGTTGTGATGCTGTCAGTGGCCCCTGTCGTTCTTCTAACCTCCTTTTTTTCCCAGCTGACTTGCTCAAACACTGTCCACATTTGCGTAAAGTTAATTTTCATGTCAACTACACATTTCCTCTTTCTACCAACTACTGTACATTTTGAGTTTATCTTTCACACACACACCATGGCAGTGACAAAATGTGTTCATAGCTGCTACACATCTGCAAAATGACTTAAAACCACTTCTGTTTTAGTTTCTGCTACAATACATACACACACAGGGTGAAAATGAAACCTTTGATGCAACTGGTAATAAGGATATTGATCAACACGCTGTCCTCCTGTTTTAACTGCACCAATACAACAGTAAACGTTATGAATCCAAAGCTATTTCCTGTAACTCACCCTGTGTTCTTATCGTCCTGCAGGTTACCACAAAGGGAGCAGGTCTGAATCCCAACGCTAAAGTGTGGCAGGAGGTCCCTGCCCACCAGAGCGACATCCCAGAGGGGACGGAGGACTCTTCCTGGCTGCAGACCTACCCTCCTCCTGCAGAGATGACCAACGGTACGAGCTGCATATTCACTTTATTATCTCTTCTCTCATGATTCTGTCAATCTGTCAAGTGTGGTAATAATAATAATACACCACTCATGACACGTATAGACATTGAAGGTATTTTTTTTAAACCTTGCCAAGATAATTACAGGGAGACATGGTTGGTATATGAGGAAATTGTATTCACTGTGTAACCATGAAGACCTACAGAGCATGACAAAGCTTGTTAAGTGTTGCACCTCTTTGTCGAAACGTGACGGTTATTTCACAATCACGTACTTCACCGCCTTGCCTCCTCTGTCTTAGGTTACTCAGACGTTCCTACTGCAGGGTGCAAAGGATACAGCGCTGAGTATCCAGAGAGCGCTGCAGACTACGCCCCTGTGCAGCAGGGCCTGGCGAACGGCGTCGACCACCCTGAGCTGGGCTATCAAGTCTTTGACCCACAAAACGAATCGGCCGTAGTCGATGACGACGTTCCCAAGGATCAGCCGATGTCTGAGGAGAACCTGAGGGAATCTCTAAAGAAACAGCTCGAGTTCTGCTTCTCTAGGTGAGAAAAGTCGCAATCTAGAAACACTATATGTATATATTTAAGTCTGAAACAAAGAATCTGAAGATTTTCTTTTTATGGAGCCCCAGGTTGAATTTGCCCTGAATTAACCTTTAATTACAGTAAGGCAGTAACACTTTATATTAAGTACATACTATTAAGCGTTAGTTAAGCATTAATAAATACTGAATTCTTCATTTATAATGCATCATTAGTATGTAGTTTTTTAGCTAATGCTTAATAGTTTGAACTTATTATAAAGTGTTACCCAGAAAGACACTAATATGTGTCCAACTGCCAGAATTTAAATGAGTCAGCACACCCATACAGTTATTACATTGATGAGTAGGATTAGTCCTATTAGGATAGGATTAGATCAAAGAATGTAAACACAAAACCCTGGAGCAGTTCAAGTATCATGTCTGGAGGAGTTGATGCTTGATCTTATTTCCTCTCTAATGCTGAGAAATTATGTCATCTATGTTGAGCTTTTCTTTTTCTAGACTTATAATGTTTTTTGCTTTGTTTTTTTCAGGGAGAACCTCACCAAGGACCTGTACCTGATCTCCCAGATGGACAGTGATCAGTTTGTTCCCATCTGGACCATCGCTTGCATGGAGGACATCAAAGCCCTCACCACCGACATGGAACTGATTCTGGATGTGCTGCGAGGTTCGATTGCTCTCTGTATTTCTGATGACGAGAATATTCATAAAAAGTTTAAAATGTGTTACCTTCAATAATCTTTTATAACATACATTGGAAGGCCTGGTCCTCCTGCTGCTGTTAATTATGAAGTTTTGTATTTATCTGAACTGAAAATCTTATGGCATGAGAAAAGAGAGAGGCATGTTCTCTACCAGTGCTCTGTGGATGTATGAGAGGCTCTGAAGTGAAAACAATAATGTTTAAAGCTGCGTCTTTGTTCCAGCCTCTCCCATGGTGCAGGTTGATGAAACTGGAGAGAAGGTCCGGCCAAATCACAGCCGCTGCATCATTATCCTGAGAGAGGTGCCAGAGACTACACCAGTGGAGGTACAGTAAATCTTACAAATGAGATGCCGCCACATGGCCGTTCCTGTGCTGAGAAGTAGTCAGTTATAGATAGTTACTCACAGTGCCTGCTTCACTGAGGTTTTTAACACACACAACACTTATTTAAAGTCTATCACAGAGCATGCATGGTGGCCTGAGAGAAGATCTGGTATGTGTTTAATATTAGAAGCAGAAGTGCATTCAAGTTGTTGGTTGTTCTCTCTTGCAGGAGGTGGAGGCTCTTTTTAAGAGTGAAAACTGTCCAAAAGTCCTGAGTGTTGAGTTTGCACACAATAGCAACTGGTACATAACGTTTCAGTCTGATATGGATGCACTACAGGTACGTCTGCTTATCAACAACTACACAGTTTATCTTTGTCATCATTAGATGTGAATAGGGATGTCACAACCATTATTGTCAGAGAAATAATCATGGTATCACGATTATTATGCATTAATTAATTTCACAACACTATGAATGTGTAAAACCAAATATAGTCAAAATATAAATTACATTACTACCAGCTATTAATCCCTCAGGGGAAATATTTGAAATATTCAAGTCATTAACTGCTGATATTGTTCCTACATAATCTTTTTTGGAAAGTCTTTACAATTAATTAATTGTGGTGTTTAATACTGTGGTTAATTGTGTTATTTGCTGTAGTTTCATTGTTCTTTTAAACCAAAGGTGACCACGGTGGTTTGTTCAATTTGTTTAATGTAGTCTGTTAGAATTAGATGGTGTGCGCAAGTCAGACGTTAAAGCTTTGGGAGTGACGTCAGGAAAGTGGACACAGCAGATTTTACAGTTGTGTAAATGTCTGGTTCATTTTTCTGTCCTCAGGCTTACAGATACCTAAGAGAGGAAGTGAAAACCTTCCAGGGAAAACCAATCATGGTGAGTTTGATCATTAAAAAAATGCACATCAAGATTGACCTGATTGATTATGTATAAGCTTTTTTTAAATACCAGAACCATCACTAAGCAGTAAACTGACTGAGCCTAATTTAGACACCAGCGTGACCACGTGTTACACAAGACTAGTTGTGTTGTCAGCCGTTACGTCACTGTTTGGCTAAGCCGTGGCCTGAGGAGTGACCTTGGGATTTGTGTGCACAGGGACTTGATAAGCAGCGAGGAAACCCAGTGCTCTCTGCTCTGTGTGGCTGTCAGAGCGGTTGTACTTCTGACAGTTTGATTGCCCTTCTTATCACAACATGACATTTACACTTTGTGTTTCAGGTATCTAATGAATTGTTTTTCAGCTGGACTTTGATTTGACCTTGTTTGCCCTGTTGCGTTTTTTTCTCCCCACCCCTTGATAAAACAAACTCGGCCATGACACATTAAACGTCCACTATGAACCCCCTGTGATGATCAGTATCGCGCTTGGAAGGACCCATAAGCACTGTGGCTGCCTGGGAGGAACCTGTCCTCTATATATCTACTGTATCTCTGTACTGCTTCTGCTATTTGTCTCTACTCTCCCTCACCCTCCTTCTCTTTCCCTCTCCTCCTCCTCCTCCCCCTCCCACCTCCCTCTACCTCCCCCACCTTCTTTCCCCTAGACAGAGCAGTGTTTAATGGCCTAATGACCGTGAGATTATGAGATCTGAGGGGACAAATGGGACAGTTTACAGAGATACAGTGAACCTCATCGCAGGTCTCTTTAATCGAAACAAAATACGCCTTATTCACAGCTTTCCTTCTTCTCCCTCTCCCCCACAGGCTCGCATCAAGGCCATTAACACATTCTTTGGTAAGAACAGCTTCCGCAGCGTGGACTCGAGTGTGTACAGTCAGCACACCCAGCCTCAGGCCCAGTACGGCTCCGCTGTCTACATGCAGCAGATGTACAGCCCCCAGCAGCAGTACCCAGTGTATCCTGTGGTGTCGCCCTCCTGGAGCCCTTCAGTCATGCCTTACTTTGAAACACCACTGGTGAGTTCGGCCCGTCAGGAACCTCAGTCACAGTAGTTTTTGACAAATATGTAAATGCATAAAACATATGACCAGAGGCTTCTTAAGACATTTAAAACTGATAATAAATTTAAAAGTGCTCACAAGTTGGGGCTGATTTCAGTTCTGCTGGTCGTTTGTTCCAGTTGTGTGCAGCATCACAGCTAAATGCTGCTTCACCATGTCTGGTTTGAACTCTGTGCTCCACTATCTGACCTAATTTCTTTTTGATTTTTGCTCTGATACGTAGGCACCTTTCCCCAACGGCGGCTTTGTGAACGGTTACAACAATCCAGGGAGCTACAAAGCAAACTCTGGCTCCAGCGCCCATCGACCCATGAACAGGAACCGGTAAGAGCAAGTCACGATGACACAACTTCCATTACTTAACTGGTGACTAGGATCAAATGTTGACTCTGAGGATACGACCGGTTGTTTTATTCTCACTTACACCACAGATGCTGTTTGATTACATTTATCATACAAAAATTCAAACCCTCAAACAAAAAATCCTTTGAAGTGGGATGGATAGATAGATGGATGGATAAAATACAATGAGGGAATATAGGGGCGCACACAGTAAATCAACTTGCAAACCAAATATTCACATTTTCTTTTCATTCATCATCCTCACACACATGAGCCTGACACCTGCAATGACGGAGTCCAGAGTACTTGCAGTCCCCCTGTCATTGGGCAAGGCGGTGCCCATTCATGGCACTAAGTCTTAATCTGATGGGGGGAGAAAAACTTAAAGACCTCATTCATCCCAGTCATCTCTGAATCAGTGAGCAATAGGCTGGTTCATGCTGTGGTCACACTGAAACAAGACATTTTGAAGCTGTATTGCTGATTTAAAAAAAACAACTGTTTATCTGTTTGCATCTGTGTAGTAAAATTCCTGAAAATATATGATAAAATATATTCTGCAATGTCTAAAACAATAAAAATATACACTACAGATGCAAAGGAACAGTTCAGTACAGTACTGCATAATTTAAATACAATACATAATTGAAAACCAATAAAACACAAGTAGAAAAGACAAAAGGGCCTCAGCCCTTCACATTAGATATCATCATATCAATCATTTTCATCCAAAAGAAACTTTTAAAATTTGTAATTTTTTACATGAATCAGAACATGGCTCTGAATTAAATAATCAACCGCTACACAATCCTTAAATCAAAGTAACCTCTTCCATGGCGGAGCTGACATTTGATTCCTGTGTTTCCTCTGTGTTTGCCCAGAAACCACGTGAAGGGTCACCACAGACCGGCCGACGTGGCCCCTCATTCTCCTCCCTCCTCTCTGGCCCTGGGGTCCCTGATGGACGGCCTGTCTAGTCCCGTGAGTCCACATCCCCTCCAGGTGTCGGGGACACCAGGCGGCAGCACCTCTGATCCGGTCCCTCTGTCCTCCTTCAACCTGAAAGAAGCTTCTCTGCAGACACACAATGGAGATCTGAGCGGAGGCGGACGGGGCAGGTGGGTCGATAATATCTGGTGTAACAGCACAGAGATGAAGCTTTACAACCAGGATGTAGAGCATGTGTGTGCACTGGGAGTATTTATTTGGTTTGAGAGAAATCTACATGTTTTCTAGATTTATCGTGGTCAGTGAAAATGGCTGTGGTTGTGACGATTTTAACTTGTAAATGTAGGTTATCCAAAAAAAAAAATTAAAGTAAATGATCTCTCTTCATTGCAGGAGAGGAAGCCACAGAGGCATGAGGAGGAAAAGAGAAGATGAACACACCATGGTCAGTATAGCTTTTAGATCCGTCTGTTGTCAGGATCTTTTCTTATCTCAACTTTGATTTTAAAGGGATAGTTCAACATTTTGGCAAATTGGCCCATTGCCATAATCGCTATAGTCATAGCAGTAGGTTCGTTACCTTTAATTGTCAGTGTAAGCTATTTTTAGTACGGCGGAGCGGAGCAACAGGCTGCTCAGGGCTATTCTATGAAGGATAAGGGAATTTCTTGGTTTCCCTCATCAAACTCATCAAATACTCAAAAGCGCTGTTGTGGACACGTTGTGAGCTGCACGACCACCACGCTATGAGATAATGACGGAACGTTACGAGACGGAGCTGTTTCAGAGGTAAATTCATGCAAAACCGCTGATGCGCGTTGCGTTCAGGGACAGTTTTTCAGCAAGCAGTCTCCGCATTTACCCTGTATTTACCTCGAAAACGGCTCCGTTTCGTATCGTTCCGTCATTATGTCATAGCGTGGTGGTTCTGCAGCTCACAACGTGTCCACAACAGCGCTTTTGAGTTGCTGGGTTGTGTATTTGATGAGTTTAATGAGGGAAACCAAGAAATTCCCTTAGCCTCCATAGCATAGCCCTGAGCAGCCTGCTGCTCCGCTCCGTACTGCTTACACCTACAATTAAAGGTAATGAACCTACTGCTATGACTATAGCGATTATGGCAATGGGCCAATTTGCCAAAATGTTGAACTATCCCTTTAACTGAGTGAAAATGAAACTTGCAGCGTCCCATCCCGTTGATGGAGGCCAAGGTGTCTCCTCCACCCAAGTTTGACCTGGCAGCTTCCAATTTCCCTCCTTTACCTGGATCAGTGGTGAGTCCGCGGGGAGAAACCACACCAGAGATGCGCCTCTCTGATGTCGTGCGTGGCCTGAAGGTGACCAGCAAGGTAAGGGGGGGGATCGTCCTTTTTCTAGTTCGTTCTACTTTGAAGTGTTAGATTAGTAAATGTACATTTATATTTTGAATTCTTTATTATTTCAGCCTGTGAGCCAAGAAGCTAACGTGACCCAGACTCCGCCCACAGTCACCTCAGTCGAAACCGTGAGTGCACCAGAGTCTGTGGCCCCTGCTGCCAAACCTGCTTCTGTGGCCCCCGCTGCCAAGCCTGCTCCTCTGGCCCCCGCTGTCAAACCTGCTCCTGTGACGCCACAGACGCCGGTCCCCACCGCAAGGTACAGCTTTTACAGAGACACGAACAAAATGTCTGTTAATAATCAGGACAACATACATGAAAAACTCTTTATTTTGTCTTTTCAGTGTTCCTCCTCCCGCAGTAAAGGAAGAGCAAAAAGCTGAGCCGAAGACTCCAGAAGGAACAAGCTCCTCGTCCTCCTCGTCCACCTCGTCCACGCAGCCCGTGTCTCCAGCAGCATCAGAACCACCGGCCTCCTCCAGCTGCAGCCAGTCGGCTTCCACAGAGGCAACGTCTCCATCTCCTCCAACTCCTCCAACCCCGACATCAGATCTGGTAAGAAGAAGTCCAACATACACATAGACATACACACCATACATATTATCTGCATCCACATTAGTGCACGCAACTCAAAGAATATTTTATGTAGTGTGATTCATTTTGAACATTTTAAAATCACCACATTTACATCAATAAATAAATGTTTTACAATGACCTGATCGGTCTGCATTCAGTTTAATTTACAGAAGGAAACTGGGCGTGACGTTTTTGTTTTGAAGTGCACGTCTGCAATTTCCAATTGGCCAGATGTTCATACTTTACAAATCATAAAACTGAAACAGAGAAATAGATCGGAGAATATATGTTGGTGCAATTGTGCAAGTGGCGTATGTGCCACATGTTTATTGTAGTTTTTTTGTGTGTGTAATTGTGCTGAAGTTTCTCCCTGGTTAAAAAATAAAAGGCTATAAAATAAAGTCTTGGAAAGGAAAGTTGTCTTCTATTTCCCTGCTAAATTACTATCGCAGCTAAATCTATCACTTGGCCTCTGCTCAGTGTGTTAATGATGGAGGATTTGCACAGTATTTTACAGTAATGTCAGGGCTCCAGACTAACAGTTTTTTACTAGGAGTGCAAACAAAACTTGCGCACACTGTAAATCAACTTGCAAACCAAATATTCACATTTTCTTTTCATTCATAATCCTCACACACATGAGCCTGACACCTGTAATGACAGAGTCCAGAGTACTTGCAAGTCCCCCTGTCATTGGGCAAGGCGGTGCCCATTCATGGCACTAAGTCTTAATCTGATGGGGGGAGAAAAACTTAAAGACCTCATTCATCCCAGTCATCTCTGAATCAGTGAGCAATAGGCTGGTTCATGCTGTGGTCACACTGAAACAGGACATTTTGAAGCTGTATTGCTGATTTTAAAAAAATGTGAGTCTGCAGATAACATCTGTGTAGTCAAATTCCTTTGCAACACCTCATTTCTCTCCTCCCTATATGTACAGACGGCAAACATGAATCTCTTCTTTTCTCCTTCCTCAAAAAAAAAAACTTGCACACAAATTTTAGGGGCAAAATGTTTTGTATTGTATGTGGCTTCAGTGGGCATCATGTTGGTTTTTGTTAAAATGTCCTTGAATGTTTAAACACTACATCCATTTTCCTGTGTTATCAGGGACTGCGGAAGCTCAGCTACGCAGAGGTGTGTCAGAGGAAGGCCAAGGACCCCCCACCACCGGCACAGACACCCTCCTCCCCTCCCCCTCCCGCCTCCTCAGCCAGCCAGCCCCTGCAGGAGCTGAAGGTCAACAGGGTCGAAGAGCCTTCCTCCAACTCCAGGAGGACGACGGACAAACACGACAAAGCTGGCGACGGCCGACCCCCCCGCCAGCCGCTCCGCTCCTTCAGAGGAGGGAACGGCCAGGCCAGAGCCGGAGGAGCCGGGCTGAAGATCCGCGAGCATCAGAGAGGCCTGAATAACGGAAAACAGTTTTCCCCACAGCGGGGAGCCAGACGCAGTGGCAAGGAACAGAACATTCCCCCGAGGTCACCAAAGTAACTCGAGATCGACATTTTAACCACGAACTGAGACAGAAATTTCTATGTAAATACATAATATATGTAAATAGAGAGGTGAATATATTTCATTTGACAGACAAATCCCTAAGCGTCGTTGCAGACCTGAAATTATTTGAAAAGACATTAAGTAGATTCTACTTTTTAGGAAGCAGCGTCTCGTCTGCTGACGGAGCTGCAGACCGTTGAGGTGATAAAACACAAGTGAAGTTACGTCACCACGACAACAAACACCATGCGGATGTGTGTTTGAGAGCGAAAGGGAGAAAGAGTGATCTGTATCATCTAAAATATCTGGTGTTCTAATATTTAGCACACTTTGTTGTCTACATGCAAAATGAGTGGTTCGTTGTTTGCATGGGATTCATCTTCAGTTTTCCATCAAATTTGTTGTTTTTCTTTTTTTGGAAACATGATAATTATTTATGAAAGGGAGGAGGTTTGAGTCCACAGCAGGATAACTGAGACAGTGGGGCGGAGGGCGTGTGATTCACTACAGAGGTTTAATTTTTTTTTTTTTTTGATGAGTAGCATTTGAAGAGAAAAATCTCATGATATGAAATCTCACTCTATAAACGATCCTGTGAAATACTACATGACATTGATCCAAAAAAAAACATTGCATCATGTAATGATTAATAATCCTTGAATGTTTGGTGTAGTCGTCGATGTCAGTGATGCAAATATTACATCACTACCACGGATATTTGTAATGAGCACTAGAGTAATGTCTAGAGACGATTTGATAATTTCATTTTTTCGTATGATTTGAATCATGTGTTTAAATCGGTTTATGAGTTGTTTTGGGTTATTTTGTTTCAATAGGAGCAGTAAGACTGTCTCTGTCTTTCTCTGTGTGTATAAATCTAGTGTCTGTCTCAAACCAAGATTAATGTATTAACTTGCCAACTTTGGTTTAAGCTCTTTGCTTTTTCTCAAAACACTTTTTAACTGGGACCAGTTAAAAAGTGATGCAGTAAACTAGCTCACCACTGTAGCATGTGGTGCACACACACACACACACACGCACACACTCGCACACACTGGTCCAGACAAGGATCACAAACACGAGACATTATGGATAGTTCTGTATTTTAATTAGATGTTCAAGACTGATCAGTGAATAACTAACACCTGCATGTGAAGTGTTAAAACATAACGACTGGTCTGTGGGACCTTTTTTTTTCTTTTCTTCTTCTTTTCCTTATAGAAGTTTGAGTTGCTTTCTGATGGTTGATGCTGTGGTCAGTTTATCATCTGTTTTGAGTGGACACCAGGCTTCAGATGATTGTAGTCTGTTGACGTAAATTCATGTTCGCGCTTGTTTTTTTTTGTAAATGTCTATATATATATATTAGCTCTCTTGAGTATGTGTGTATATACAGGGTTATTTTTGATCTGTATTGTTACTGTATTTGTTTTTCCTGCTGTAGAAGCCGTCTTCAACTTTCTTTTTCTATCCAATTTGAATGTTGTTTTTTTTCCTCTTCATGTTTCATTGTGTCTCTTTTAACATTTGTAAAATTGTTGTGTCGACAAATCTAAGAAAAGACAGGTGGTTGTCGAACACCGAGCTGTACAGTCGGGGCTCATATAGCTCAACGATGAGCAGAACATACTCACAGTGGTGTGAAGTGCACTATATCCTTTGATCTCAAGGCTTTTATTAATTAAAGAAGTAACAGTAGATGTAGAAAGACATTGCACATAAATACTGAACTTATATCTCAATGTGTTTTTCATTCCATCACAGTAGCCTGGTGTAAACGGAAATGAACAAAAGATGAGTGACAGTGACAAAGTATTAACGATTGTTCGAGGTTTTAGGGGGAATAAGTACGTAAATAAATAGCCTTACATCAGTGATTTGACTCGTCCACTTCTAGGGAATTTACTGCGATGTACAGTATTTTGTTTTTGTTCTTTTCTCTTTTTTTGTAATCAGTAGTCAAACTGTTGTGTGTGTGTGTGTGTGTGTGTGTGTGTGTATATTTGTCCGTGCTTGACAGTGTGACCTTGGGTGTGAAAGAGTGAGAGAGTGTGTGCTTCTGCTTCTTCAGACTACATGGAACTATTATCTCAAACCAAACCTCCAGTGCCTTAACAGTGTTTCATTTAAAATTTAAAAGAGTGAAAGAATTTGAGCATGTGAGTTAATAACACTGATCAAGGCTGGTTAGTTGGTTGGTCAAAAATCCTTGGGAGACACTAGATCCTGTTAAAAAATGAAAAAAAAAATAATCTCAGATTATTGTAGCCTCAGCTGGTTGGAGTGGAGCTAAATGTGTATGTGTTACTATGTGCATGCTTGTCTCTCCATTGCTAAGTGCGTAAAGTATGATACAGTTCATTATGTTATCTTGTCAATGCAATGTCAGTCTTATATATATGAGCATCCTGCTTATAACTGTCACAATCAAACACGGGATTGCAATTTTCAGCCAAGTACACACTGGTTTATCAATTGAATATTTTATTACTGAGCCTGATGTATGAAAAATAAAGATTTATTTTTAAACATTTCTGTCTTACATTTGTGAGTGTGAACACAGTCATATGCCGTTACACATTTATTATCAGATAAAATCTATCTCTTATCAGTATAATCTTTTTAGTCACATGGCCACACTGTAGTTCATTCATAAAGTTAATGTTAGATTTTTATTTCAGACATTAGTATTAAGAACTGGAGTTTAACTTTAAGGATTATTTTGCTGAACAAATTGTGTTTAGTTTTATTTCATTGACCTTATCTAATGTTGCATCTTATATTTTGTTTTTGTTTTGTATGTAACTTTTTTCTTTCTTTCTTTTGCTTCATAAGTATAGATTTATTGTTTCTTCTACTTTGAATGTATATGTTAATATTGAGATATTGAGATGAAATGCAAAAATGTTTTGTGTAATAAAATATTTTATTAAATAACAAAATAAAAAAAGATATAAATACGGATTTGTCACTGATAATTTGGAAGATGACTTATTCTGGGTACACATACAGGTGCATATTTCTAAAAGACTTATTAAATATGATTAACAAAAGAAGCTCTATAGCTGCCTAACTATATAAAATTTCTTGTTCCTGTAATAACACTGCCAAGTTGCAGTTCTCGAGATGTTTGACTAAAGTTAATGCCATCTTTCTGCCATTGGAATTTACCTGGTGAGAGAGACAAAATGTGTTTAATTTTATTTCATTGACCTTATCTACATACCTTAACCATCACTTTATTGTTTCTTCAATTTTGAATGTATATGTTAATATTTTTAGTAAGGTGAAATACAAAAATGTTTTGCGTACATTTGAGTAAAAAAAATAAATAAATCTGGAAGTCAGCACCATGTTCTCGTTTGTGTTACGTAATAACGCTGCCAAGTTGCAGTTCTCGCGATATTTGACTAATGGAAGTGTCAGAGTGTCAACAACGGGGAGCAGCAGCAGCAGCATCAGAAGCAGCACAGCGGCGCTGTCCGGAGCAGGGAGGGGGGCTAGTAGAGGCTGGTTCACCGCTGGGTGAGTTAGTCTCCGCTTTTCGGATAAATTAAAGCAAAATCTGATATTTTTCATCATATATAGTCATTAATATCAAAGCGTGTAGGTTTACGAAACACCCGTAGTTACGTTAACGAGCACAGCTTCTTTAGCATTAGCGGGCTAACGGTTAGCTGCTAACCCTGTTAAAATGTGAACTCACATTAGCAGTTAGCGTTAGCATTTTTAGCATAGCTAGTGTGTGTTGTGACTGGCGGATAGACAAAAAATGTGACTTTTCGGAGCGTATCCAGCTGCCTTTTATTTATACTTATAGTTTGCTATATGTTAGCCTCCAGGGTCGTTATAATGACATCGCTGTCAGGGAAGGGAAACTTTAAATGTTATGTCGTGGCTCATCGGTGAGGTGAGGTTGTGTTAGCTTGTTGTAGCTTGTTGAGGCCCATGATCTCTCATAAAATCAGAGTTAGTGAGCCAAACAACAGGCACCTCCTCAGGTGTTCAACCTGCCCTGAAGCCCGTAACCTAAGCTACCTCAGCTAGAGCTAGCAGCTACTAGCACAGCGGAAACCAACTCGACCGTGACCGCCAGCTAACCGACCACCGACTTGATGACACTGGGAGGAGGAGGAGGAGGAGGAGAGGGAGGGGGGCAGATTATGTTGTAGCTCTGCCCCAGCTCTGCTTCTTCATCGTTTTGGATGCTAGTCCCCGATTATCTTCCATAGAGCCGAAAAGAAAAAGCTTGAATGAGGCCGATGACTGTCTGTTGGCCTGTTAACCTCCCGATGAGCTGTCAGTCTGTGCGATGTGCGTGTGTGTTTGTGTACAGTTCATTGATGTTACCATATTTGAATTACTGTGCAGAAATTTGGGACAATATGCTACAACCACTGGTGTAGTATATGTGATACTCAGCTATATTAAAATGCATTATTTCTTCAGTATACCCACTAGTCTGTGTGATACAGTCATGAACAGTGAACCCACCTACATCAAATTAGCCCACACAAATACTGCTAAAAAAGAGCTATTAGGAAAATTCACAACACTGGTTACAGAGAACACACAAATCCTTCATTCTTAAAATAAACAATATTGAAACTCACTCATCTGGTACATTTTTCAACATACAACCTACTCCCCAGTAAATATCCAAACATGTTTTGTTTTTTTTTCAGAGAGAGGAGGGAATATAATCTATCTGTGCGGAAAATATCAGCATGCTCATACAACTTTGAAAACCTTTTGTATTTGGAGTGAAATTGTGGGACAGACTAACGAGGCAGCTCAGGCAACGTCCAACCATGAGCATCCATGTTCAAACAGGTACAAACACTAGGGTTCTCACATTTTGTTTATATACCTGTAAATTATTCTTTTTATTTAGGATTATAGATACAAGCAACTATGGTGCTGTCTGTAAATAAACAAAAAGAGAAAGAAACAGGACACACAGGAAGTCAGCTAAACGAGTACTAGAGCACGAATTGGAGAAGAAAACATGCAAAGTTGTGTTGACTAAAGTGCTATAAATGTGTTATATATTACTCACATGTTTAGAATAAAGCCTTCATTCATTCATATATGTTTTAGGTGTCCAGTGAGCTTCGATTATTTATTATTATGCAAACACAGAGATAGCAGCCTCTCAACAGGTGCGTGTCATTCAAGTCAGGTAGAGCTTCGCTAGCTCAGAGGACAGTTATTTTGTGGTCAGCCACTTATTCCTATCGACACGTTTTCAACGCCCTGTTAGAGCCATTAGAGAAGTAGCTTCACATGTAAAACATTCATCAGCTCAGTCTCAGCCAATCTTATATATAAATAAATACACTGAGTTAGCCGTGTGTTAGCCTCTGTGCTTCATTGACTGAGGTAGATAACCGTTTGCTCTCTTTTGCAGAACATTCATCTGAGATGGGGGACGACCGACCTTTTGTATGCACGGCCCCTGGATGTGGGCAGGTAGGATTTTATTCATGTTATCATATTAATTAGAGAGAACTATGAGGTTAAAGCAATGGACAGTGTAGTGTGTGAGCCTGCTGTTCATCTCACTGTGGAGCCTCTGCACTGGAAGCTGTTGATATCATTCATGTAACTTGTCAGTGACACAGCCAACAGACACACTGATGACACACTTTACAGCTCTAATAATATATTAATGTGACACACGTTTCCTATTTGCTGTGCTCATGTTTGCAGAGATTCACCAATGAAGACCACCTGTCAGTCCACAAACACAAACATGAGATGACATTAAAATTTGGTCCTGCCAGAACAGACTCTGTTATCATTGCAGGTAGGTAACCATTAAGTCTGCAACTAACCCATTATTGTCATTATCGATTAATCTGTTGATTGTTTAAACGATGAATCGATTAGTTGTTTTGTGAATAAAATGTTGAAAAATGTCAATCAGTGTTTCCCAAACCAGAAGACGACGTCCTCAAATGTCTTGTTTTGTCCACAAACCAAAGAGAGAATCAGTTTATTGTCATAAAGGAACAAAGAAACCAGAAGTATTAACATTTTAAGAAGCTGAAATTAGAGAATTTTGACTTTTTTCCTTAATAAACTACTCAGACGGATTATTTGATTATCAAAATAGTTGATGATTCATTAAATAATCGATTAATTGTTGCAGCTCTAGTAATGACACAAACATGCACAGTTGTGTATGTTGCTGTCTGATGGCACCCGTCCTCTAAACCTCTTAACTAACGCAGCATACGCACTCTTTTTATGATGTTTTTGTGCCCTTTCTGTTTTACAGACCAGACCCCCACGCCCACACGTTTCCTGAAGAACTGTGAGGAGGTCGGGCTCTTTAACGAGCTGGCCAGTTCCTTTGAACAGGAGTTTTGCAAAGCACACGAAGATGATCAGAGAACAAAACATCCAGGGAGATCAATGATAAATGTACATGACGAATGAATGAATGAATGATGCAACATTTTCCTTTGTAGATATAAGATGAACAAACAGCTGATTGATCTCCCTCTGTCGCTCAGGCTGCACCTTTACAAACACCGTCTGAAGCAAAAGATGAGGACGAGGGGCCTTTACAAGTGGACTCCTCTCCTCCTGGGAGTCCAGATTCCTCCTCCAGCATGTCAGACAACAGCAGTGACAGGGTGAGAGGCAAGGTATGAGGCGTGGCCACATACTGCTGCTGCGCACATGAATGAAAAAGAAGATTACTGATTAGATCTGTTTCCTGAAGATGAAGTCATTTTATCTTTTGGAAAATGAATGTTTTTTTTGTTTTTTTTAATGTGTCAGCAGGAGGTTATCACAAAACCCAGCTCGACTCCGACTCCAACCATCGTGCGTCCAGGTTCTCTTCCACTTCATCTGAGTAACGACCCACTACACCCGACTCTGCCATCTCCGACGTCTGTCATCACGCAAGCTCCACCCTCCAACAGACAGCTCGGGTAAAAACTGCAACGTCTTCCTGTTGTGTTGGTGTTTCTCTTTGATTACAGATGACTGGGACGTCAAAAGCTTTGTAAGAGTGCAGTTTAAGAGCCCGTCCACACGGATATGGGGATTCAGTTTTTAATTTTGTCCAGGTGGAAACTGTGTTTTAAAAGGAAAAATGGTGCTGCCTCAGTGTTTCCATATAACACCCAAAACGGATCTTTTTTGAAACGATGATGTCATACCCCCCCACTGCTCTCACCTGTAACTCTCAGTGTAGCAGTGCATGTCCAGGTAACGGTTGCAAATGGACACCAACTGTCTTGGTACCAAAAAGACACACAAAAAAAGATCCAAATACCTCCATGCTGCTCGTATGTAATGTCTGTCTTGTATTGAAGCCCCGACATGCGGAATTGTCCCGAAAAAATATTAAATAAATCCATATTACAAGCTTGTTTGCAGCCGAAGCTCCTCCTCCTGGTCCATCCAAGTCTCGCGAGATTTGCAATCGAAGCAAAGTTCAGTTAATCATGATTTTGATTTTTTGGCTTTTTCATACCTTTTATTTGATAGGACAGTAGAGAGTGTGACAGGAAATGGGAGGCAGAGATGGGGGGAATGACACGCAGAATAGGGCCGTCCGACGCGGGACTCAAACCTTGATTTTTGGCCCTAGTTTTTAGATAAAGATACGTTTCCGTGTGGACATGGGTTAAATCCAGTCCCACTTGCAATGATCCTTTCCCCACATGGCTCGTGTCACTCAGATGTTTATCAGACCACAGAACCCGAGGATTGTCTGAACCAGCATCAGTCTAAGATGTGTGACCCTTGTAGCATGAGAGATGCTCCTGTGTTCATCTGAAAATATTAGTCAATCTGGCTTCAGCCTGAATTAAAGCAACACTGTAGTTTCTGAACGCGGACAGGCTAAATATCGGACCAGTTTTGTAGAACACGATTCACACGTTTGAGTTTAGAAACATTATTTTAAAGCGGAGAGACTGCAAAGTGTTCCTTTTAAGTGAGTTTACACGTGTGTTCGTTTTTGTCAACAGTTCCCCAACAGGTTCGTTTCCACTGGTGAGGCACTTCCCCAACGGGCACAACGTCCCTCTCCTGCCCAGTCCAGTGCAGATGACCTCGGTTATATCTGTAAGTCGTTTTTCAGAAGTCTCCAAATTTAAACAAATGATCTGATGATGTTTCTGTTCTTCACCGTATCTTTGCTCTCTACTCTCTCTCTCTCTCTCTCTCTGTGTCTGTTTGTTGGGCCGTGAAGCTGGCGAGGACGGTGAACACAGTGCCTAACATCCCTGGGATCCCAGGCCCCCCGGTGGGCGGAGGCAGCAGCGGCTCGTCCTCGCCCTCTGGCTACAGTATGCACTCTGACACCAAGATGGTGAGACGATCCGTCTGCTCGCTGTTGTGTTTGGTGGCCCTGAGTAGCAGCATGTAGTAGGGCTGGGTATCTGATTTAATTTACTGCATCAATTCACAAGGTCCCGATTGGGTTCGATTTCCGATTCGATTCGATATCGGCTCATTTAGAGAGATTTCGGTTTTAATACCAATTTTGTTTGGTTATGAAAGAGATTTTCACGGAAGATGGAACTCTCTAATCTGGTGCATTATCAAAAATATCAGTGTTTACATAAAGAACTGACCCGAAAAGCAGTTACATCACTGCACATTTATTTAACATGACTCACTACAGAAGTAAACAGTGCAACTCTTCAGTGCAGTTGTGGTGTGATAATCGCGCAGATCAAACAGAGGAAACAGGAAGTTGCAAACATTAAAAGATCAATCGAAGGATCGATATCAGATCTTTTAAATAAATGAAGGTCGATATGAATCGGAAAATCGTGTTTTTTAAACCCAGCCCTAATATTTGGCACATATAACTCATCACACTTGAATTATGTTTCTATATTTAATGCGATTATTAAAAAAAAAAAAAAAAAAAAAACTACAAGAAAAACAACAGACACCTCAGCTTCACATTAATTGCCTCACGTGGAGTGTTGCCTGTGTTTCTGTAGCGACTCAAGGCAGCTCTAACTCATCAGGCTCCAGGAGCACAAGATGGGGCTGGTGGGGGGGCAGGATCCATTCCTGCCGTCCCACAGCGGCAGGAACAGAGCCAACAGCCCACTCAAAACTCAGATGCACCGTCACCTGCTCAACCACAGGTAGCATGCATTCTGTATCAGCTCAGATAGAAACAACACCAGGAACCAAACACCTAAAGACCAACAGAGCATGGGACTTTTTAGTTTTAGATCATGATTTAAAGGTCCAGTGCGTAAAAAAAATCTGAATATACTACCCATGAATATACTATTTGTAATCGATGTGAAATAAAATTAGTTTAAAGGGACTACGATGAGATTCGGAAAGTGTTTTCACACTACATTTCCCATGAGCCTCTACGTGCACGGTGAAATTCTTGGATCGGTGCAAGACGGACGAAAGCAAAAACATTTGCATTGATAGAGAATGAAAGTCGCAGGTTGGAAGACGATCAGATACCGTCGTAGTTCGGACCATAAACGATGCCAACTAGCGATCCGGTGGCGTTATTCCCATGATGCGTCAGGCAGCGTCCAGGAAACCGAAACCAGGAAATGCTAAATAATAATATCAAAATAACTATAAAGACAAAACGATATATTTATCGATGGACCCGTTAACAAGTGGATTCATCCACATTAATATGAGACTCTTTTATAACCAAAAGCGAACTCTTCTTCTTAATTCTTCTTTTATATAAACATATATCAAGGGTCTTGCTTTAGAGAGTGTCGCCATCTTGAGCACGTTTAGCGAGTTTTGCGAACGAAAGAGGAGGAAACAACAGACGTATTGTAGAATGGTTCAGATCTTCACCTCATCGCTCCATGCTCCTGAATATTGGTAAACAAGTTTTTTTGTCCTCGGAGGCCACCGTCGACAGGAGGGGTAGGCGTGAGCGAGCGCTGCAGTCTAGAATCTGAACGCTAGGTTTCCTCCCCATTTTACACACTGGACCTTTAACACAACATAGGTTTAGTCATTTTTAATCTTGCATAATTATTAGCATATTTTCTGAAGCACCTGAGTTGTTGCTTAGTTTGTTACAGGTGCAGTTTTCACACAGAAAATGTAATGCTGTCAAGATGTGAATGAGCTAATGTGATGTCTACGATGACATTATATTGGTGTCTGCAAGTAGAACGACATAAAACACAGATGAACTAATCCCAAAATATCACTTTATAGACAGATACGACTTTATTGATATTTACTACAAACAGAATTACGTAGTTAATTCTCATGTTTGTGCCTTTAAGGAAACGTCCTCCTCCCTGTGATGAAACGTGTCTGTAATTCAACACATGAACATTATTACATAGTTGTGTCCACATTCCCCTCCTTCTCCTCTTCCTCAGGTGTCCCCGGCTCAGCCGACGGGAGGCCGGCGGCGGCGAGCCTCAGAGATGGATCCGGACGAGAGGAGGCAGCGTTTCCTGGAGAGGAACCGAGCGGCGGCCTCGCGCTGCCGGCAGAAACGGAAGCTGTGGGTGAACTCTCTGGAGAAGAAGGCCGAGGACCTGGCCAACATGAATGTCTCGCTCTCGGTGAGTGAAAAGAATATTTATACCTGAGTAGGGTTGCAAAGGATGGAAAATTTCCAATAAATTAACGGTAAATTTCCGGAAACTTTCCATGGGAAATTAAGATGGGGAATTTTGGAAATATTCCAAATTGGAAATTTTCCATGGGAATTATGGGAATTATTGGGAATTTATGGGAATTAACTAGAAATTGGGGGTAATTGAAACAAACTGTATAAAAAAAAAAAAATGTCTTTAACGTTATTTTGTTATTATTTAGTGGTCGGGTCGCCCAGCATTTCTTAGTTTTGGTTTTGCGGATGCTGCCCTGTGGGTTATGGGAATAATGTCACCAAATCACCGTTTATGGTTTGTCTGTCTTGCGCCGGTCGAAGAATTTCACCGTGCATGGAGGCTCATGGGAAATGTAGTGTGAACACACTTTGCTTTCAAAAACTCCTGGTTGCCCCTTTAAATGAAAGGAGCCCTCCTATTGTGCTTTGGGCTCAAAAGTGTGGCCTCCAGGGTTCAAGGAATCATCTGTGCATGTGATGGAGGAATGCACAGTGCATGTAGGGGGCGTGGCCTAACAGCCCTGCAGGAAGCAGTGCATGTAGGGGGCGTGGCCTAACAGCCCTGCAGGTAGGGGGCGTGGCCTAACAGCCCTGCAGGAAGCAGTGTGCATGGAATAGCATAGATATTCAAGTTGCTTGCATTAAATCTGGTTGTTTTAGCCAAGATTATGCTACAATATATTTTCTCCAACTATATTTAAGTTCCCTGTTAAGGGCCAACCTTCAATTTTGTAAATTTCCGATTTTTTCCCGTATATTCCTGTTAATTCCCATAAATTCCCGTTAATTCCCATGGAAAGTTTCCAACTTTGAAAATTCCCGGAATTTTGCAACCCTATACCTGAGTAGGGCCAGCGCCGCCGTGTCTCTGATGATGTGGCGAGCAGGGGGGCACGTTGGGAATGACGTGTGTGTGTGTGTTTGTGTTGCATCAGAATGAAGTCAGCCTGCTGAGGAACGAGGTGGCCCAGCTGAAGCAGCTCCTCCTGGCCCATAAAGACTGCCCCGTCACTGTCATGCAGAAGAAGGCAGCTTTCTTAGGTAAAAAAACACTCACAATCTCATCGGGGATGTCACGATTATTGTCAGAGAAATAATAATGCTATTATTATTTTTTGTTTAACGAATCATACAAATTTAGTTATGTACAATGTAACACCACCGACAAGACCAAACAAAACAAAAATTAGATTAGACTTAATCAAACGTTGTTACGATAATTTTTTCCAAAAGATAATCACATTATTCATTCATTCATTCATTCATTCACCACATTACGAACATGTAAAACCAAATATAGTGAAATTATAATTACATTACTAATCATATACACAACATTTTTTAAGTGTCTATTAATATATGACCGATTATTAATCCTCCAGGGGAAGTAGCCTGTGCATATTCTCATTTGTCCAGGTCATAGTATTTCAAAGGGACTTTTAAATTGAACGCAACTGGACTTGGTTATTTGTCTGGGAAGACATTTCACCTCTCATCCAAGAGGCTTCATTACTTCATGTACGCATCTGACCAGGCTGGGACTGGTCCAACTTAGTCTATTTAAAAGTCCCTTTGAAATACTATGACCTGGACAAATGAGAATATGCACAGGCTAATTGCAAAACAGTTGGACCAGTCCCAGCCTGGTCAATGCGTGAAGCCTTTGGATGAAATAGACAAATAACCAAGTCCAGTTGCGTTCAATTTAAAACCTCCAGGGGAAAGTGTTTAAAATACTCAAGTCATGAATTGTCATCTACACCAGAACATTTAAATTGCTACCAAATCAATGTTACGTTAATAAATTGGCATTAATGTAATTTAATTTAATTAATTTCACTCAATATCTACTCACCCTCATGTCCCTCCATTCCTTCTCTGAGTTACGGGGGGGTCCACGCAGCAGTATTTGTCCATATAATGGTTGTGAATGGACACCAATTTTCTTCATCCAAAAAGACACACCAAAAAACATCCAAATACCTCCATACTGCTCGTCTGTAATGTCCCTCTTGTATTGAAGCCCCCACATGAGAAATTGTTCCGAAAAAAATTAAATGAGTCTATATTTTAAGCTTGTTTGTAGCAGAAGCTCCCAGTGTCTCAGTTCACTGCTCTTCCTGTGTCAGTGCAAATCTTGTGTGATTTGCACTGACACAGGAACAATTTCTCATGTCGGGGCTTCAATACAAGAGGGACATTACAGACGAGCAGTATGGAGGTATTTGGATGTTTTTTGGTGTGTCTTTTTGGATGAAGAAAATTGGTACCCATGAAATTTGAATTTTGGGTGAACTATCCCTTTAATGCAGATGGAGGAGAGGAGGGTTAGAGACACAGAGTAGGAGACACTAGACCTGGAGAGTTCAGCTTTAACGAAACAAGATTATAAAATTACTATATCTTCCGTTTTTTATTTATGAACTATGTAAAAGAAAACTTACATAGTTCCACTTTAACACCGCGATGAATTGTGAAAACAAGTAACCGTGACATCCCTCCACCCGCCGCGCCGCTCTGCGCCGCCACCTCTGTATCAGCTGTTGTTTTGTGAGGATCCATCGTCATCTCATCCATCTAATGCTGCTCTTCACTCGCTCACCTCTCTTAAGGGTGAATGTTTCTCTCTCTGTCTGTAGCTGCAGGAGGAGGAGGAGGAGGAGGAGACGAACCCTCCAGAGACGCTTCCACCGAACCCATCGGCTCGCCGGCCGCCGTCATCCAACACGGGCCGTCACCGCCCGCCGCGGCCGCCAGCCCGGGGTCGGCCGCCACCACCATCAACGGGCTGAGCGTCCGCGCCGCCGAGGCCGTCGCCATGTCGGTCCTGGCCGGCATGGGGTCGGGCCAGCCGGGAGGAGGAGGAGGCGGCGGAGGAGGAGGAGGAGGAGGAGGAGGAGGGGTTGTCATGGCGACGCAGTCACAGTCGACCCCGAGATGATGTGCTGACAGCAGCAGGAAGCCGGAGCGATGAACTCAACCGAGTGGCATTTTTTCGGAGGCCGGAACTGGTGCAAAAATGTTTTCGAAATGAGACGAGGGGTGTGCGCCCCCCCCCCCCTACTCCCAGACTAAGATGCTCCCCACCCCCCCTCCTCCTCCCTCCCTCCCTCCCCCCACCCCCCTTCCCTTCCTCACAGCCAATGATAATCACACAAAGACACGGCACAGTGCCTCCATCAGCCCTCCACTCCCAGCAGCTCCCTGTCCAGAGAAACTCTGTCTTTCTATGTCTGTAAATATGATTAACATGTCGGACACTCACTCTGCAGGGCTTCGGGGGGTGGGGGGGTTCTCGTTCAGTTATGGGGGCGACGGGGGGGGGTAAAGGTTTGAGATTTGGGATGAAATATATACGAATGAAAACAATCTCATCCTTTTGTTTTCATTTCACTTTTAAAGGGATAGTTCAACATTTTGTGAAATTGGCCAATCGCCATAACCCCTATAGTCAAAGCAGTGGGTTCGTTACCTTTAATTGTCGGTGCAAGCAATTTTTAGAACGGCGGAGCAGAGCCGTGAGCTACTCAGAGCTACGCTACGGAGGCTCATGGGATCTATTGGTTTCCCTCATCAAACTCATCAAATACACAATCCAACAACTCCACAACGCCCTGGTGGACAAGTTGTGACCTGCACATTCACCACGCTAGGAGATAATAACACAACGTTACCACACAGAGTTGTTTTAGAGGGAAATTCATGCAAAACCGCTGATGCGCGTTACCGTCGGGGGCAGTTTTTCAACAAGCAGTCTCTGTATTTCCCTCTAAAGCAGTGATCATCAACTGGCGGCCCGCGGGCCAAATCCGGCCCGCCAAACCTTCCAATCCGGCCCGCGACTGAGTTCTAGTTTACAAGTATTATCTTTCTCGGGCTCTGTGCACCTGTAAGTCAATGCACTGGGACATGCACGCTCTCAACCCAAAAACGATTTGGTAGCGGCGCGTGTTTGATGCCACTCGGTTGTTTTTTTTTCTGTACGTCTGCGGCACACAGCTGCACGGACCTGCTTCTCCTGGTTCTACCTCGGGTGTTTACCACACATTCATTTATTCCACAAAAGAATTACGTCCGCCACGAATGCCACGAGCCCCCCGTCGGCCGGTCGTTGCGTTCAACTCCGCATAGCTGCTCCGCACTGCCGTATTGGCTTTGTCGCGCGCACACACAGAGAGGCGCATGCATAACAGCAGTGCGTGTGTGCGCCCGCGCACCGCCCCCCCTCCCCCCGGTCGGATGGTGCGCTGCCACCACAGTCAGCGTACAAACCTGTGGGAAACACCTGTGTCTCTCCTACTGTTTCCCACTGAGCTCTGTCTTATGTGGAAAAACGTCACCTCCGAGATGTAGAGAAACAAGCATTTCAGGACTACTGACTTGTATCAATCAGAACCGATTGTCAGCCTCCTTTCATATTTAGGCTGAAACTCACAGGGCAAGTCGTCAGTGTAAAGCTCCAGCATGGGAGTATCTGAAAGTCAGCTGTCAAGATTTTTCATTTACCAAACACCAAAGATGTGTATAAATTAAAATTATGAGCTTACAGGTAAAATAAAATATAAACAACAAAATGATTAGGCAAAAAGGTGAATTTAATTTCCATCTCGGCCTATTTGAATGTCCGGCCCCCAAGGTGTCTGTTGAGAAAGATTCTGGCCCTTCGACAAATATAGTTGATGACCCCTGCTCTAAAGCAACTCTGTGTGGTAACGTTGTGTTATTATCTCATAGCGTGGTGAATGTGCAGGTCACAACTTGTCCACCAGGGCGTTGTGGAGTTGTTGTATTTGATGAGTTTGATGCAGGTTAATCAAGAAATCCCATGAGCCTCCGTAGCGTAGCTCTGAGCAGCTCACGGCTCTGCTCCGCCGTTCTAAAAACAGCTTGCACCTACAATTAAAGGTAACAAACCTACTGCTAAGACTATAGGGATTATGGCAATGGGGCCAATTTGCTAAAATGTTGAACTATCCCTTTAAAGAAAAAAAAAAAGGTTAAAAAAAATGCAGCTTCGATCCGACTCTGTCCCACACGCTGGCTGTGATGAGGTTGTTTGATTGTTTGTTTGTTGTTTCCCAGGCTGATGATTTTTTACTGTAACATGTCCTGTGTTGTTCATGTTCATGCAAGAGTGTAAGTTTGTTTTTGTGCCTGATCCTCGGCGTTCACATCCCATCCCATCGAGAGAAAGTTTCTGGCTGTTCGCAGTAAAACGCAGCCTGGAGAAAAATGTTTCTGTTGCTCTTTTGTTAATTTTTTTTCCACCTTGTCTGTTTAGTTTTTCGGTTTAATTCTCCCTTTAAAACACACAAACACAAACGGTTTGAACCCGGCCAAGTGCAGCGTAACTACAAAAAAAAACAAACAAACAAATTCTCGACGTGTGCACAGTTTTTCCCCCTGTGAATGTCTGACGCCTGATGTTTGTAGCATTATTAGTTTGAACCCATTCGTTAACAATGGGCGCCATTTGCATTACATTAATCGTGTTATGTATCGAACCCCCGCCCCCCCCCCCCATTCCCCCAACCCCCACCCCCGACAGGCTGCATGGATTATTATTCAAGGACGAGGAATTTACCACTGTCTGTATGCGCTTCATCGTACTATCACTGGTTATTGATCTGCTTTTTACTTTTTACTGTTTCTTCACATCAGATTGTTGATGATGCAGAGTTTCTCTTTCTTTATGTTTATGTAACAATTCCATCCTCACTCCTTTTTGAAAACGGTTTAGCTTTAGGACGCCCTTAAATGATAATCAAACCGATTTTAGATTTTAAAATCATTTATCCTGGCATTTCAGTTGAGGAAAGAGTAGTGCAATATATTTTTCTATTGAATATCAATGTTCTTGTATTTAGCTGACGCGTGTGTAGCCCAGCCACCACCAACACCACCATTATTATTATTATTATTATTAATGTTAATATTAATATTAATGAGGGCGGTTTGGTCTATTTCAGTGGAAAGCTAAAAGTGATGATGAGTTGAACAGAGAAAATGTGAAGATGAGTTTTCATGAGTGAATGAATGGGATCGATTGATTGATTGATTGATTGATTGACGAATGCACATCTGTAGGGAAGTACAGATGTTCCAGACCCTGGGTGCTTTCCAACATTTGAAAAGCCGTCTTATATCATGAAGTAGACTTCATAACTTGTGCAAGGTGCTTCTTTTTTGAAATGCAGATTGTTTTATACCGCATCGTACTTCCAGGAGCATCGTATTGCTTTTTCCCCTTTCACTCTGTGTCGTCTTTTTTTTTTTTTTTTTTTTTTTTTAAATATATATATATATAACATGTCATTGTTTCAAGATGTTTATTTTTCTCTGTGGGCATGTTAGGCTTCTTTTTTTGTTTTTGTTTTTCCACCGTGTGATAACATGTTCCCGTATTTTGTTGTTTTAAGAACATTGGATGTCTTTTATGTGTTTAACAGACGTTGAAACACATGAAAAATATGTCTTGAAGAAGAAGAAGAAGAAGATGATGATGATGATGATGATATAGGTATGGGCGGTGTTTGTCAAATACTCAGGCCTCAAGATGGGAAAAATAACTTGTGTATAGTCTCAACTAATGAATAAGTTGTCTCGGGCAAATAATAAAATAAATTAATGAAAACAAAACAGGCATCTGTATGTTTTCACCAAGCTTTAGTTTGTGTTTCTTCTCTGCTTCCATTACAACTCGGTGACAGAGGTAAGCAGCGTTTTATTTTACTTAAGAATTACTCATCCCATTTCATGCAGCATATCCTGTTTTTCATGTTTTCTTTTTGTTGTTATTTCTAAAAGCCAGTGTTCATCAGGAACAGCAACATCGGAGACAAACCGGTGAATGTGGTGGAAAACAGAGCCAGATGTTTCTCCTCTTGGACCAGATGTGGACCAAATACAGAACAAATAAGACTTTATGGAGGTAATATCAAATAGACAGCAAATAAATGTATCATTTGCTGGAGTTTGTTAAGCATTAACGAAGCATTTCTAATTTTAAACAACTTAAATTGAGTTTTTAAATCGATCATATCCCTCTGCACAATTTATGAAGTTTAGTTGAAATCGGTTCACTTTATTTTATTATAAACTCACTCAGAAATCATCATGTAGGATATTCTGGACTGAAAAAAGTGTGAAATGTGAAATAATTCTAGTCCCTATATTGTTTCTTCTAGTGTTTCTCACAGTCAATGGTCAAATTACATAAAGTTTATAAGTATGGTGGCCCTGAGGGTTCAATGCACTGCAATTTAAGAAAGTGACAGAAAGAAAGAAAGTGTGGACGCTTCAGTTCAGAGTTGTGCATAGAGTACCTGTTACTGGATTTTGACCATGGATCTGTTATATAATATAATATAACATAGGCTATTACATTATGTATTTATATAATAGATACATGGGTTTGACAATAAACTGAGTTTGTCCATCAATACCATAGGATAATTATGTAGCTACCTGGGATTTGACCATGGATCTGTTTATCATATTATATTATATTATAGCCTATTATATAGTCTTTGGCTATGTCTGTGACTTTTTTGTCTCCCCATAAACTTATGAAAATCTTATGCTTGTGAGTTTTTGCAGCCTGTTGAAATTATTGTTTTTAATCTGCAGCTTTTTAAAAAATTATTTGTATTATTATAGCTGCAGTGAGTTGAGCCATTGGGGCCACCGTACCTAAGGCCTAAGGAAAAAAAATCATAAACTTGATTGGACATTTCAAGTTGGCTCGTGATATGAACATATATTGCTTTTTTAATTTTATTTAATTTTATTTTTTGCAAGGCGTCAATTTTCATGAATGAAATATAGCAAGGCTTTTATATAACAGAAAATAAATACATGGGAAAATAGGCTGCTGTAGCCTAAAGTGAACCCATGTGTAAACTGAACTCCACCTGGGGGAGGGAGGGACGAGGGAGGGGGCTGAGGTTCAGGTGACAGCTGCAGCAGCTCCTCCTCCTCCAGCAGAGGGAGCAGAGAGGCCGCTGTCCGCCTCCATCCTGCCTCAGCCACAGCTCCATCAGCCCGGTCATGTGACCCAGCGTCTCCCCTGCCGAGTTGTTCCCATCTCTCTCTCTCTCTCCCTCCCTCAGTCATGGCGGTGTCGGGGAGTCGAGAAGATGGAGTTATAAACACCTCCTCCACCACTACATCTTGACCGCTTTCCCCCCTCCTCCTCCTCTTCCTCCTCCTTCCTCCTCTCTTTCTTCTTCTGCCGCTTCATGCTGGACTTTTACGCGCTTTCATCCGAAACATCGCGAACATCCGAGCCGAGCCGCCGACCATGGCCGACCGCGGCGTCGATCTGTCGGCTCTGCCTAAAGAGGTCAGGGACCAGCTGGCGGAGTTGGATCTGGAGCTGTCGGAAGGTAAGACGCCCTCCATGCACGCTACACTTTGCTCCTTCCAACCCCAGACACCCTGCGCCCTGTCCCGGGCTGCAGCGGCTGCAGGAGTCGGTATCGGCTGCAGACGTTCACTTGACTTCAGTGCGGATGTTGTTGAGCGTGTTTACACGGAGAGCTGCTGAGTTGCTGCTGCTGCTGCTGCAGAGGAGCAGGACACGACTACAGCTGATGATACACTGACCTCCTTTTTTTTTTTTCTACAGCTGTCATTTTCTCTACCAAGTGTTGTTGTTCCACACAGGGAAATGAAACCATGTTAGTATGAGTACATGTCAGGTTATGTGTGTTGTTTGTTTGAAAGTGTCTTTCCTCCTCCTCCTCCTCCATGTTCTGGTTCTTGTTTTGATCCACACTCTCCCCCTCTTTCCTCTCCTCTCATCTCCTCATATGTGTCATAGCTACAGTCCTGATCATCTCTGCTGCTAGATTCACTCCTGAAGAGGGAAAATGGGTCACGGTTGTCATCCCCGAGGCCTTATGTGTGTGCATGAGTGTGTGCGCGTGTGTGTTCGTGCATGAGCATGTGCATCCTCCTCAGACATCAGTGGACTGACTCTGAGTGATGCTCCGACTCCGACTCCGACTCCGACTCCGGACCGTGCAGCCGTGCAGCTCGTACACTGGCTGGGCTGTTATTGGTTTTATAAGAAGAAGAGAGGAACATGGAGCTGCTGTTGTTATGCAAGTCTCCTCCTCACACTGTGAATCACAGAGCAGCAGCTTGATTGGTGCTGTGCTGCTCTCAGGTGCCCGGGGGTGGATGAGTAATGTTATGCTTCACGTGGAGAGAGCCGAGCAGGGGGTTGGATGGGCCACCGATGATGATGATGATGATGATGATGATGATGGCGGCGATGGCCTGGTCCCTCTTGCATCAAACACACAGACACAAACACACATACAAAGGGAGCTCAGGTGGAAACAGCGGAACTGTGCTCATGTGCAGCAGGAACATGTTCAGGCCTCCATTCATGAAAACACGCTGAGGAATTTAACAAAGACGCTAAAACCTCTCAAACCTTCTTCTTCTTCTTCTTCTTCTTCTTCTTCTTCTTCTTCTTCTTCTTCTCTATCAGTTCCACCTGCTCCACCACGCTGTGTCACAGAGTGAAGCTGCTCTGACCTGAGCTGCTGGAGAGTTGAGAATGTGCTCTAGTTATTAATAGACTGCAATTAACAGTGCGATAATGAGGGTGGATAATGGAGGAGGAGTGTGTATGTGTGGGGAGGGGGGGGTTCACTGTATGTTCAACTCACTTTTACACTGGTGAGATGATAATGGGAGGTCACCGTGTGTGCAAGAGAGTAAGTGCACATTCATGATGTTAGATGTAAAAAAATATATATAATTATTAATCCTCAAGTCAAAGTTTGGACCAACAGAAACAGTTTTCTGCTGCAAAAACCAGAACAAAACAAAGCAAGAGCCATTTTAAAAGACTGTTTATTTGTAGTAAATACGTTTAATAGAGCCCAGAGGATCCCATGGTAATGTTTATTTCCATTATTAGACAGTTATCTCAACTTTAAATGGTTTAAAAACCAGTGGCAACAGATTGTATTTTATCCAAAGTTCAAAAACATTTCACTTTCAGAGCCAGAAAATCCTCCCACACAGTCCAGAGCATTAGAAAGACGGACAGAAGTTCTGTTGTTCTGGTCTCTGTGAGTAATTGGACATCATTTAAAATGAAGTGATGCATAAAAAATATCATCGTCAAGTCTCAACTTGAATTTGAGTTCATATTCATGTAGAAAGATCCACAGACAGTGAGATTAAACTTCATATTTAATATTTGGTGTGAAAGTCGTCGGTCCACAGACGTCAGCTGTTGTTTTCACTTCATCTGCAGCCTGAGGTCGAGGTCGCCAACAGTCTCCAACGGCGCATGAAGTATTGTGATACAATACCAAGTGTAGTGTTGTTGGACTTTGCACTGACTCTATTGATGACATTTAATTTCTTCATGTTAATCTGATCCTTCCTGTAGAAGTTTTTACTTTCTAAGGCAGATGTTGATTTCTGAGCGCACAAACAGTATTTTTACTATGATGGAGGATGTTCTAGGAGCTGTGAAGTATAAATAATACAGATGCAGCTGTTCTGACCACGAAGGTATAAAAATGAACTTTGTGCTCACAATATCACAGCATGTCACATCACCACCCTCCTTTCTCAGCCCCGATGTTGAACATAGTTCTCCTGCTGAATGAGGAAATTGTTTATGAATTATTGTGTGATGAGTGAGTTGTGAAGTTGTGAAGCACTGGAATAGTTTCTAGTTTCCAGTTTGGTGAGACGCTCTGGCAGAACTGATCTGTTGTCTGAACTCTACTGTCAGAGTCGCCTGGAACAGGTTGAAGTGTGTCAATCATCTCTGAGCTGTTGTAGCTCTGTTATCAACTGTAGCTCTGCTGCAGCTCTAGTGATGCTTTCCTGTTGCTCTGTTGTAGCTCTATTATAAATCTAGCGTAGCTCTGCTGCAGCTTTTCTGTAGCTCTGTTGCAGCTCTGTTGCAGCTCTGTTGCAGCTCTGTTGCAGCTCTATTGCAGCTGTGTTGCAGCTCTGTTGTAGCTCTGTTGCAGCTCTGTTGTAGCTCTATTGCAGCTCTGTTGCAGCTCTGTTGTAGCTCTGTTGTAGCTTTGTTGCAGCTCTGTTGCAGCTCTATTGCAGCTCTGTTGCAGCTCTGTTGTAGCTCTATTGCAGCTGTGTTGTAGCTCTGTTGCAGCTCTGTTGCAGCTCTGTTGCAGCTCTATTGCAGCTCTGTTGCAGCTCTGTTGTAGCTCTATTGCAGCTGTGTTGCAGCTCTGTTGTAGCTCTGTTGCAGCTCTGTTGTAGCTCTATTGCAGCTCTGTTGCAGCTCTGTTGTAGCTCTATTGCAGCTGTGTTGTAGCTCTGTTGCAGCTCTGTTGCAGCTCTGTTGCAGCTCTATTGCAGCTCTGTTGCAGCTCTGTTGTAGCTCTGTTGTAGCTCTGTTGCAGCTCTGTTGTAGCTCTGTTGTAGCTCTGTTGCAGCTCTGTTGTAGCTCTGTTGTAGCTCTGTTGTAGCTCTGTTGCTGCTTTTATGTTGCTCTGTTGCAGCTCTGTTGTAGCTCTGTTGCAGCTCTGTTATAACTCCACTGTATCTCTGCAGCCTCTCAGCACCAGAGCCCTGTTGTGGTCTGTAACATGAACCCAGACACGACTCCCTGCTCGTCACTGTCCAGATGCTCTGCTCCCGTGTCCACGTCTCACAGAGCGATGAGGGTGACGATGAAGGGCGGTCGCCGTCTGCTCGGCGGCCTGGACGGGCGCAGGCCGACGGCAGCAGGCGAGCAGCAGCAGCTGCTCTCAAACTTTCTCATGGATATCTGTTACATGGCAACAATCGGCCCATTGTTGTCGCCAGAGATGAAACTCCCCTAGCAACAAACAGAGGAAAATATGCATCAGCAGTTTTTCCTCTACAATAGTAGTGGGCTCTGCAGTGTGTGTGTGTGTGTGTGAGTGTGTATCATGCACAACAGTGTGTGATGCAGAGAGAGACAGAGAGCTCCACCTACTATAACCTCCTTGACTGTAAGGGCACAAAGAAAACCATTGAGGAGATCAAGGACTTGGTGATTGAGCCGGACTGGAATTTTGTGAACTGGACCACAACTGTTAAAGCTGCTCAGTGTGTGTGTGTGTGTGTGTGGTCTTCATAGTGTCTGCAGTGTCCTGTTTTGGTGTGTGAAAGAAAGTGACACGAACAAACTGAAACTCTGAACAGACGCAGGACGACTGACAGGACTCGGTGTCGGATTAAAACTGGTTGTTTCAAATCGATATTTACTCATTTGAATGATAAGTTCTCCGGCAGCAGAACAAAGTAGGTTCGTTACCTTTAATTGTCGGTGCAAGCTATTTTTAGAATGGCGGAGCAGAGCCGTGAGCTGCTCAGAGCTATGCTACAGAGGCTCATGGGATTTCTTGGTTTCCCTCATCAAACTCATCAAATACACAATCCAACAACTCCACAACGCTCTGGTGGACAAGTTGTGACCTGCACATTCACCACGCTATGAGATAATAACACAACACAGAGTTGTTTTAGACGGAAATTCATGCAAAACAGCTGATGCGCGTTCCTGTCGGTTGCAGTTTTTCATCAACAGTCTCTGTATTTCCCTCTAAAACAACTCTGTGTGGTAACGTTGTGTTATTATCTCATAGCGTGATGAATCCCATGAGCCTCCGTAGCCTAACTCTGAGCAGCTCACGGCTCTGCTCCGCCGTTCTGAAAACAGCTTGCACCGACAATTAAAGGTAACGAACCTACTGCTATGACGGGATTGTGGCAATGGGCCAATTTGCCAAAATGCTGAACTATCCCTTTAAGTGTGATTAAAAGAAACTGTTGTAGTGTCAGATGTCTGTTAGGTGTTCATAGTGATCCGACCCACTCCTGCTCACGAGCTGTGATGCGTGCCATCTGTGCCGTCGGGTGTGTTTGTGTGCAGTAAATGCACCACACACGAACACATGCACACACACACACACAAACACACACGCTCTTCCTCACAGTCGTCGTTTTCTGCTTTTCCGTAACTTGATCGGCACCTCGGTCTCTGTCGTCGCCGTCCGACCTGAGGACGGTGGACGATGTGGTGTGGATGTTTCCTGCTGTCAGTCAGTCTGTGGTGATGCTGCTGCAGAGAGAGAGGCAGGATTTCATCAGAGAGAGAAGAGAGAGATTACAGTCCTGCCTGCGTCTCTCAATCTAGGTCACAGAGCATCAGGGGGCAACACGCCGGCTCATTTAGCCTGAGAGTCACACTGGGGCAGGACTGCTGCTGCTGCTGCTGCTGCTGCTGCTGGGGATCTTTTCCTCTCCCCCACCCACTCACCCACCCACTCTGATGACACCACCGACTATCTGTCAGTCTTCCTGTTTCCTCCCATCGCCGCCTTATTTCAGAGTTTTCCTCCTCTTAAGGAAAAAAAAAGAGCCAGAGTGTCTCTCTCACCGTCCAAACCAGCGGTACATCCTTTATCGCTTATGCTCCAACTTCAATATTTACAAATTATCTCCAAATATATTTTAAAAAAATCCTCTTGTATGTTTAGTTTTCATCTTCTTAAAGATGCAGTCAACACAACGACAAGACGCTGGGCAGGTTCAGGCTGCTGTATTGATACCCAAGGGTAAACTATAGTTTTGCAGTTGAGAGTTGAAACAAACAACACAAAAAATCAGAGCAGGAGATATAAAACATAAAACAAGAAACAAATTAGACTGGACAGAAAGTGCTGCAATTCAAGAAATAAATATAAAAGCATGAAATAAAAACAAATAATTAAAATTTAAAAAAATTAAAACGGCAAGAGCAAATTTTCTACAGATATATAGGTTAAATATGTATAGGTTAAAAATAAATATATAGATAAATAAAACAATGAGATGAAAAGTCAGTCTATAAAAAAAAAAGAGATACATGCTCCAAAGTGACACAACAGCGGTCTGGACAGGCCCTGACATGTGTATGTACAGTGTGTGTGTGTGTGTGTGTGTGTGTGTGTAAATGTAGGTTAAACCCCATCAGTACAGTGAGTGAGTGCATAGGAATCTGCATCCAGACTGGGATCAAAAAGAGAGAGAGAGTCCATTATGTGCAGGGAAACACTAAATATCTGTCTGTGCATTAAAGGGATAGTTCACCCAAAATTCAAATTTCACTCATTATCTACTCATCCTCATGTCGACTAAGAGCTGTGAGAATTTTCCTCTGTGCCTTCTCTGAGTTACGGGGGGTCCGCGCGGCAGTATTTGTCCATATAATGGTTGTCAATGGACACCAACTTTCTTTGTCCAAAAAGACACACCAAAAATGGTTTCCAGGCTGACTTGCAGAGTGGATAAAATCACGTGCAAGGCATCATGGGTAAACCGTGGGCTCTGTAGTTTTTATCAGCTGTTGCTCGGACAGAAGTTGTCGTGTGTTGGCGTTTGAACAGGGACAATGTTACATCCTATATCCTGTTATATCCTTTATATATCCTCCTGTTATTTAATAATGAGACGCAGCAGGAGACGCCTCAATAGGCTGAAGTGCTCGTTGGTTTTGGTTTTGTAAAATACCCTGATCCTGATCCTTTGAAGCCGTGGGGTTAAATAACGCTGCCTGTGTGTCGTCGAGCAGCAGCGGGACACCGAGGAAGCTGATTTAGCTTTATATCTCTTTAAAAGCTCATTAACTGCTGCAGAGGAGACGACGGCCTCTGCAGGCCACACACTCAGTCTGACACCACGAACAGACGGAGCTCTTCTTCTTCTTCTTCTTCTTCTTCTTCTTCTTCTTCTTCTTCTTCTTCTTCTTCTTCTTCTTCTTCGTGCTGCTGCCACCCGTGTCACACAGGAGCAGCAGGATTCATGTTTTTGGAAATGAATCACGAGTATTATATAACACATTATGTGTCTAATTTCACCGTTCACACTCACCCACACACACACACACACACATACATTCACATACACACTGAGGATGCATTGAAGCTTTGTGCACAAGAAACTGAATAATTTAGATGTGACTCGAGTGCACACCTACACACACACACACACACTGCAGGTGGCTCTCCAACCTGTTATAGCTTTGTCGTTCATTGATGATCAGAGTTGACCTTCTCTGATCTACTTGTTTTCTCATTTCTGCAGCTCATAACTCATAAATAATGATAATAAATAAATACAATGATGCTTTATTAATGCAAACAGCATCAGACACTCACTTACACATATATACTGGTTCTACAGAGCCAGATTTCTGTTCCTGTTGACGTTGTCCGTCACTTTAACTCCAGAACCATTTCCATAAAATCCAGATTTTATAACCACGATGATGTCATCAGACAAAATCTTCAAACACTCAAAGACACAGACTGGGCTGTGATTTTTGTCCATGTGAATCAATCAGAGAAAGAAGTTAGAAGTTATTTTGTCCCTCTCAGCCACCGTAGTTTCCTCAGTGATTGTGCGATTTGACTGAGCGATAACTGCTCTTTATGTAAATAGGTAGATGTTTGACAGTATAATTAGTCTGACCTTTGTTATCAGTTGCTAAAGTGATCACTTCCTTTTTTTTTATTTAAAGCCCAGTGGGCAGGAATCCTTTTTTCATTTATTGGCAGGGCTTTTATTGTTGTGCATCACTTCCAGTTTCTTTAGTAGAAGTCACAGTTTATGTTAAGTTCTTCTTTTACCTAATTTAATAATAATAATGTAATGCGTTAATAACGACAGCAGATAAAGCAGTAAAACCAGGAGGCTGTGAAACTCCAGCTCAGTCGTGTGGCAGATGGTGGAAATACGATCAGGCGCTGTGCAACATGAACAACAGGAAGCTTGAATGAAGCTTTAATGCTCTCCAAAATAAAGCTGCGTTGTGTTTCATCATGTGAGTGCAAATAAATAGAAGATGCAAGTGATGAGTGTGAATACAAATCCATTTTCAGTTCAGTGGTCTAATAATAGAAAAACTGAATAATGAATAAAGTAAATAAAAAGTCAGTTGACAGAAAATTCATCACCAGTTATTTTCTTTTGATTAATTATTCATTAAGTTGATTTTCAAGTGAAGCTGTCGAAGTGCAGCTCTTCACTGTTTATATTATTAGTTATCTATCGAGTTAATAGTTGTTTTTAGAGGGAAATAATTCATGCAAAACCGCTGATGCGCGTTGCCTTCAGGGACAGTTTTTCCGCAAGCAGTCTCTGTATTTCCCTCTAAAACAACTCTGTGTGGTAACGTTGTGTTATTATCTCATAGTGTGGTGAATGTGCAGGTCACAACTTGTCCACCAGAGCGTTGTGGAGTTGTTGGATTGTGTATTTGATGAGTTTGATGAGGGAAACCAAGAAATCCCATGAGCCTCCGTAGCGTAGCTCTGAGCAGCTCACGGCCCTGCTCCACCGTTCTAAAAATTGCTTGCACCGACAAATAAAGTTAATGAACCTAACAGTAAAACTAAATAAATGGATGTGAGAACTAAATAAATCCTCACATTCACTTTGATTGATCGGTCCTGGCCTCCATCATCGTGACCATGGTTTTGTTTCTCTTGTTCCTTCATGCAGTGAACCACATGGGCTTGGTTGCTATGGACATGGCCCATGTGGCGCTCCCATCCCATCCCATCCCATCCCATCCCATCCCCTGCCCCCCTCCTCCTCCTCCTCCTCCTCCTCCTCCTGCTCATACACACTCTTTATACTTTGTGAATTTTCCATAAACCCTCCTCCAGATTACCGCGGCCATATGTCGGAGCCACGCGTGACAGAAACACAATCGAATGTTCTGCTAAGCTGCTGGAAACAAAAACATCACAGAGGAAACTGGAGGGTTTTTTTTCTGCCTCCCAGTTTGAACTGGTCGGTCGTATATTTATATGAGCTGGTGGGAGTTTTTTTTTTTTTTTTAGCAGTCACCCATGCTGTCGTGAGGTTTTATTTGGAGGACGTTGACCTGAAGGATCCAGTTCCTGAATCTGTTACTAAAACAAGTTACTAAAACAGTGGGAGTGTGTTTGGCTCTGAGTGGACGCCTCATGTTCTGTTTCAGCTCAGAGATCTGACAGGATGTTTCTGCTTTTAACTTCATCTGTTGCTTTTTTCTCCCCCATCACTTTGAAAAGTAAAGTATCTTACATTAACCGGTTGTAGGCTATATTTCACCCTGGCTGCTGATTTCCAGGGACTAGACCACAGTGTAGGTAAGGAGTCTGGTGGTAAACAACACAACATCAGACAGGTTGAACACGAAACAAATCCACCGGCTTAATCCAATTATCTGGACCTGAATAATTAGGTTTCTAGTGCTGAGGTAAAACAGGCAAGAAGCAGCAGCAGCAGGTGAGTTTAGTTCAGTTAAATGTTCTCAGTTTAAAAAAATAAACAGATTAGATACGAGGCCGGTTCGTAGTCCAACAAAATCCTATAAGAGTAATAGGGCCCGACACAAAAACGTCCATAAAACTACACAAAAACCATTTAAAGTGATTCGCCAACATTTTTTTTCATGTCTCACTCCCGAGTCCATGACCAGCAGATAGACACCATCCTTTTGACTGTGTGTGCAGTAACAAGGGAGATCGAGCCGTACGTATCGCCTGTAGTTAGCTTAGCTCAAACACTGGAAGTGTATGGGTAGTGTTAGCCTGCCTCCTACCTGAGCTGAAATCAGCATCAGAAGCTGATTTCATTTTAGCTCTAAACTCTGTAAAATTATCACTTTATTGACATTTCAGACATGTTTAGGTGAGAAAGTAGCCGTTTAGATCAGCAGTGTGTCGTTAATTTGTCTTAATACCAGCTGTTTACTATTTTGTTCGGACGAATTTGGCGCTACTCAAGCTAGCCGTTGTGACCAACGCATTTCACAAAATAAAACACCTGTTAGACATACAGAAAACATGACGATAGAATTTGTGCTTTTACTTTGAAACAGGAAGCTAACCTACCCTCGATGTAGCTAGCTTGAACCAAAATAAACCGTCTTTGCTTGAACCCTCCGTTTTGACCGATCTCGTCCCGTTAGCGGCATTTGACCGCTCAAGATGCCTTACCGGAGAGTTTTGTCAGCTCTGAGACGAAGATCGGCCGCCGGTTTCCGTTTAGAGTTGCTGAAGAGTTTCTGTGATGACTTTAGGTGGAGGCAGGCTAACACTACCCGGCTCTATACGGCTCTATCTCCCTTGTTACTGCACGCACAGTGGAAAGGATGGTGTCTATCTGTTGGTCATGGACTCAATCTGCAAGTGTCCTTAAGGAATATAGTCTATAGTTTACCTGAACAATGTAATTTAGGACATTTTTACAGCCTAAACAGTCCTGTATTGAATTTGCCTGGGACGCGTTCATGCGATTCAGGCTTGTACCCGCTTGCACTACGGAAGCCACGGCAGAAATTTTTCTTATTTCTTTAAAAGTATCAAATCGCAGATCCCTCTTGTTTTTGTATGTTGCTCGGTCACTCAGCAGGATGTAGCCTAAATACCGATGTGTCCCAATCGCGAGTTGTATTTGTGGATTTTTTTCTGTAGTGCAAGCAGGTTCCTCTGTTTGGTTTTGCTGTTGGATTATAGCTAATCAGGTTTTTTATATTCACTGTTTAGCTTTAACTTTACCTTCATTTTTATGCATCTTTTCTCAAACATTTGGTACTTTTTTATTGATCCTAATACAGAAACTGTTTTATTTCACTGTTGTAAATCCCAGAGGACGATGTGCTGAGGTGTTACACAGCACTTCAAGTAGCGTTGGTGCTGAGTGTGTGAAGTGTAGTGTGTCAGGTGTGTGTGTGTCTGTGTGTGTGTGTGTTTGAGCCACACCTTTGTCTTTTTAGTGAGAGAGAAGAAGAGAAGTCAGTAGCTGTCAGAGAGAAGGAGCCACGGCTTCTGTTTGGTTTGTGTGCGCGAGGGTGTGTGCGTGCGTGTGTGGGTCACTGGAGTGAAACATGATTCACTACCTGAGTAGGACACACCCTGCCTGGTATTACAGAGAGAAAATCAATGGAGAGAGTGTAAAGCGTGTGTGTGTGTGTGTATTAGGCTCTGCTGCCTGTAAGACCAGTTTTATTACCCTGACTTCGACACTCACTCCTCCTCCTCCTCTGTGTGTTTTTCTTTGTGAATGATCTTGTTTTACTCCACGTCTTGAATGTTTCCCTGTGATGTCATGACGTCACCGTAAACGCTGCTCTCAGTGTAGCTAAAACATTACGACCTGAATGAACGACAAACTCTTGAGTTTTCCAAAAACTAACAGGAGAAAAGAAACTCAGACTGTGAAAAGAGCTTCAGTGTGAATGTCATTCATGCTTTTACCTGTCTGCATTGTTGACAGAGTCTTTCATTGATTTACTACATGCAAGTTCACACATGCACAGACGCACACTCAAACACACACATGCACACACACCTTCCACTCCTCCTCTCTTATGTAGCTGCGAGCTGAGTTCAGCTGTCGATCCACTCTGCACCAGATCAGATTACATGTTCAATATGTTAAACTGCTGCAAGGAAAGTTCGTTCTATGGTGGGAAACGTTTTCCTTCAGCAGTAAAATAAGTATTTCAGTGTCAGTGATTGAGTCGTTCCTCGTTGTTTACCTGCTGATTCCAGGTCAGTCTGCAGCTCTGAGCTGAGTTTCCTTTGGACTCGTCGTGGACGCTTTAAGGTCCAATGATGTTTTTTTCTTTTCACTTCATGGTGCATTCAGGGACACAGTAACACGTCTGTAACTGATAACGCTGTCAGTCAGCACAAGGTTGTGAAGGTCTTTGCTTTGATCAACCGTGATGATGATTAGACGACGATTAGAAATATAATATTGAGTAAGGCTGTTTGATTTTGCCCAAAAATAAAATTCAGATTTTCTATCTATCTATCTATCTATCTATCTATCTATCTATCTATCTATCTATCTATCTATCTATCTATCTATCTATCTATCTATCTATCTATCTATCTATCTATCTATCTATCTATCTATCTATCTATCTATCTATCTATCTATCTACACTAAAACGTGACGTCAACCGACTGCCTTCCACTGAGAGTTGTGAGCGCGACATCCGAGACGAGAACCAAACCCGCTAATTTTAAATCGTAATTACCTTAGTTAGAGTAAAAAATCTATTTCACAATTTCACGTTTTTAACATCGTCTTAACTATAAATAATAATCGCGATTACGATTTTAAAACGATTAGTCGAACAGGCCGAACATCGAGGCGTTCGGTAACGTGTTTTCTCAGCTGTGTCTGGACCTGATCATCAGTCAGAGCTGCAGGAACTCTGTCAGTCACGCAAAACGACGCAGTTTATCACAAGTTTTGAGAAAGGATTTAAAACCACAAATCAAGTCAAACTTCTGCTGCTGCTGGAGTGTGTGTGTGTGTGTGTGTGTGTGTGTGTGTGTGTGTGTGTTATCTCTGGGTGGTTTTGTGGAGGATGTTTGCTCTGCAGCTCTTTATCGCCCCTCAGGAAGGTTGATTCTGCAGATAAACAACCAACCAACCCCCCCGCCCCCCCTCCTCCATGACAATAACACACTGCAGCTCACATCAACCAACGAACAGAGACATTTTTATTTCATCATTTCTTCAGTCTGTTGCGAAAAACGTTTCCTTTAATGTGGATTTAACCCGACGACAACGTGATGAACTAGGAGCTGCATGTCGTTGTTGTTGTTGTTGTTGTTGCATTACATTCCTCTCTCTTATCTTCAGACCCTGTTGAAACTGTCTGTTTTCTCTGAGATAACAGCTGCGGGTCCTGCCCCCCCACTCCACCACCACCACTGTAATATTTTAACATGTGTTGGTATAATTACAGGTAAATAAAACAGGTGTTGACATGTGTCTGAGCTGAATTCAGAGGAAAATGAACTGAGAGACGAGACGAGGCCGAGGCAGAGAGAGAGAGAGAGAGAGAATAGAGGTCGGTGGTTAATTACTATTCAGACGGAGTCGCCTGTGGGCTGGAAGGAGAGAGACAGAGAGAGCGTGTGTTTTTGTGTTGCCGTCAGTCTACTCTGCACCGTGGAGAAGAAGAGAAAGCTTGTACGTTCTAGAGGAGGTGAACTCGTCATCAGCTGTCAGTCAGAGCGAGGAGCCGCGGCTGTGACCGGGTCACCGTGAGGAGGAAGTGGGTTAACGAGCGCCGAGGCCAAGCCGAGCCGAGCCGAGCCGAGGACGAGCTCCTGGAGCCGTTTACCAGAGAGTAAACTGTGATTCAGAGGAAATAAACAAACTCCTCTGTGACCTGACTTCACTCTGATCTCACTGTTTATTAGATGTTCTTATAGCTTGACTTTAGTTTTACTTACACCCGTGTTTATTTATTTGATCTCATTAACTGAATCTTGAAGTTGTTTTAGAGGTAAATTCATGCAAAACCACTGATGCACGTTGCCTTCAGGGACAGTTTTTCATCAAGCAGTCTCTGCATTTCCCTCTAAAACAACTCTGTGTGGTAACGTTGTGTTATTATCTCATAGCGTGGTGAATGTGCAGGTCACAACTTGTCCACCAGAGCGTTGTAGAGTTGTTGGATTGTGTATTTGATGAGTTAAATCCCATGAGCCTCCGTAGCGTAGCTCTGAGCAGCTCACGGTTCTGATCCGCCGTTCTAAATAGAGCTTGCACCGACAATTAAAGGTACTGCTAAGACTATAGGGATTATGGCAATGGGCTAATTTGCCACAATATGTTGAACTATCCCTTTAAATCTTCATTTGGCTCCTCCTAGTCTCAGTTGGTTGTTGGCCTGTCACAGTCATGACATTTTAGTTGTGATTATTGATCTAATTGTCTTTTTCTAGTCATTTTATGCCACTATTTAGAAGAAGAAGAAGAAGAAGAAGCAGAAGGGGGCGCAGCATGATGATGTCATCACAGACCAGTCAAACCTCAAACAGTGGAAATGACATTTCTCTTGGTTTCATCCAGATGTTTTTATACAGATGAATGGAAACAGTTTAAACGATTATGCAAAATGATTACAATCAGGCGATGATGTCATAACTGTGACTGTTTTTATTGGGCACTTTGTAAACTTACGTGCGAGGCTATAAATAAAGTTATTATTATGATTATGAATAATAAATATCAGATCTAAAGGCCGTCGTCTTCTTCTTCTTCTTCTCCTCTCGGCTCCTGCCTCCGGTTTTAACCCTTCAGCTGCTGGATACGATGAAACTAACAGACACAAAATAAAAACAGATGAATTTCAAATCATCCAGATGGAAGAGTGATTACTTTGAGATTCATTTAATGCTACGCCGGCCAAGCCCCTCCCTCACCCTGACTCTCACCCCCCCCCTCTGTGTGTGTGTCTATCTGCAGAGAAACTGCCTGTTCACATGAGCTAAAAATAAATCATGTGACTGAGCGAGGCCAACTGTACCGTTCATGCATTACTTATGGAAGTGTTTGCTTTTCCTC